>JARJDZ010005107.1:0-26251 GCA_030264555.1 Aleochara sp. GC000083 | reverse complement strand
CATCTTTTTGTTGACATTCAATTACCTGGTAACGAACAAATGAAGTTGCGCAGCCATCTTGTTGGGTACTTGTAGTTGGCCGAAATAAGCAGGGGAAGTACAAGACAGGAATATGTTGCTAGACACCATCCGCCCAAACTTAGTATCAAAGGTGCATGACCACGTGAACAATAGGGCAATAAGAAGAGGACTGAGAGCAGACAAACTGTAAAGAAACATCAATTAATTAAGCAAATCTTNGCAAGACACCATCCGCCCAAACTTAGTATCAAAGGTGCATGACCACGTGAACAATAGGGCAATAAGAAGAGGACTGAGAGCAGACAAACTGTAAAGAAACATCAATTAATTAAGCAAATCATTTTTCAGTATGGTTCTAATATGATGAAAAAATCACTTAACCAATTTTTGTTTATCAAGTTGTTTATGTGTGCTTTTACTTCTAGTTGATTTAGTGCTTGTCAATGACAAAATTGATAAGTGGAGATAAACGTGAAGAATGAAGTTTGAAATTACACATCTCAAATTATAAACAAAAAAATATAAATAACGAAAATCGACCGCATCAAAATAATCAATCAAGGCAAGTCGATAAAATGTATATTAATATTTAGTTGACTTATTTATTCATTGGTTGTTTACTTCTCAACTTTTCAAAAGGGCTTTTATATTTTTAATTAGGTCTATCATTTCTAATAGTTCAAATAGACAAATAACATCTATTTATAAAGTTCTAATTAATGATTCCGGACACAAACTTCAGTGCACAATAAAATTCCTTGAAGAGTTCATAAATTAACAATGCGGCTGATTAAACAATTATCCAACATGGTGTTTGTCCATTTTTTATCTCATTTCTAACCGACACGAAAACAAAACGCATTTTAGTTGGAAACAACGAAGTTGTAACAATTTTCCAAGAGCTTCTTACATATCTATTACGATATTAGATTCTAGTTACGGTTGGATTGAATCGAAATAGAAATGTCAACAAGCAAATCGTACAAAGTCCTTTGCGTGTTTGTGTACCCAAATGTGAAATTATTTATGGCCCCTGTTTGTTATTATTGTTAGGCAAACAATGCGGCAAACAAAAATATTTGCCCGAATGTTGTATGCGATACGGATTTTTCAAATAGGATTCACATTCGCGTTTGCTAAAATTTGAACAGCTATTAACAGCGTACTATCTGCTCCTAATTTCGAACCGAGTCAATAATTCGATTAATTGCATCAGGCTAATTAAGTCAATATTTTTAACGCGCTAATGAACTTTACTGATGCCGCATTTTTGATACATTCAGGGAGGAATGAGCTTTGTTGGCATCAAAACTGCCAACATGGCATGTTTTATTCATAGAATCATCTACAATCAATGAGAAATTTAAAAATTTTAGGTCAAAATTTTTGGTTAAAATTTTTGGTATGAAAAATACTTGGAGGAAATTATTGATATGATATCAGTTACCTATTGCGTGTATTCTAACATAGAAGGGAGCTCCCATCAAGTCCAAATCCTCAATGGTCCACTCAAGCATTGAAACTGTTTTTATTGTCTTTGATTGACCACTAAATAATTAGAAAATCACTTGAAAAGTTGCACTGCAGTGCGATGAAAACTTTCGTGTTCCGAGTGGCGACTGAATATTTTCAGCATCAAAATTATCTTGCGATTGCGATTTGTTGGCCATTTGGTTTCATTGTGCGCAACGTGCCAAGAAAAACGCAAACGGACATCACCTGACACACATTGCCGAAAATTTAGCCGCGAGTACAAATCGCATATGATTTTGTTATTCTAGTAAAAAATACGCGCCAATTTATAAATAGCTCAAAACACTCAGGAAAAGTTCGAAAATACTAGTGTCGCAAAATTCAATTCAAATAAATTTCCATCAAGTTCAATCATGGAAAATTATTGAAACCTAAAAATAGATATTTATAGCTAGGTCTTCATTAATTTATTATTATGATATCATATCATTAAATAAATAATAAATTAAATGTATTTATTTAAGTCGGTTTTTTCGACGAAGTATTTTAACATATTATTTACCAGTCTTTGACTCGTCAAACGCAGAAAACAAGAAAAATATTTTGTTGTACATGGGTGGGATCTATGATCCATGTTTTGTTGACTTTCTGAAAGCCATTATAAATAGAAATTAGAGGCGATGCGTTCGTTTCACGTGTTTTTCGCCGAATGTTTTTCACGTAAACACTTGAGAAGCAAACGCAATTCGATTTGTTCGCGATAGGAACTTAAAAGTGCAAGGATATTTTTGTGCGATCTTGTTTTTATTCAGATTTCATTCAGAAGTGTTTCACTGCGAGGTTTGTTTTTCATCACAGGATTAATCAGGACAACCACATTTCAATGCTTTTGTCCTACATGTTTTGAGTCAGAAAGGTTCAATGATTTTTTGCAAAAATAACTTTTTTCAAGACGTTGTTATTTAAAAATGATCCTTTTGTTGTTGTATCTCATTTGAGCCAAGAATCAACAGCCAAATAATTATTAACTGATTTAAAATTTCCTGGATTAATTAATTTTATGTGATTAGGATTCTTGAAGACCAAAACAAAATTTGAAAGAAGTTGAAAAGAAAGGAAACGAAAATAAAAAAATTATGAAGTTCTTTGATGATGGTCAAAGTTGAATTAAGTTCAAAAGTTTCCAAAAAGAAATATTTAATGGGATGATTCTTTATATGCAATAACATGACTGAAAGAGTTCATTGATTTTCTTTTTTACAAAAATAACTTTTTGAGATGTTGTTATTCAAAGATGATACTTTCGTTTTTTTTGTTTTCTATATAGGGTTACAAATAAATATTAATTGTTAATCTATCACGAAAAATTAGCAGACATGTAATAATTCAATATAATCTTTCGAATTAAGTAATTGAATTTTCTTGAAATATCAAAAACAAATTTTAGTGCCAGAAGAACAAAAAAAGTTATGAAGTTCTTTGGTGAAAGTTTAAGTTGGTTAAAAAAGTTTAAAAGACTCCATAACGAAAAGTTCTCTGAACTTTTTGTCGTAGGATTATCAGAACAATACTTTTGGGTAATAAAACAAATCAATTAACAAGTTTCAAGAAAGTGCAATAAAAAGGAAGAACAAACCTAAAGTTTTTGATCAAAGATAAAGGTTTTTGGTGGTTAGAGAATTGAAATCATCCAAGATGTTGGAAATCTCCGAAATGAAATTTTAATGAATGGAGGACAATCAAATTAAATAAATTTGCCAATTTACCTGTTTCTGCAATTTTCTCATCACGAGATTTTTGGTCAATTTTTGGAATGGTATGAACACTCCCACGAAGTCTTCCTCGAATACGCGTTATCATACCCATAATTTGTTTAAAAACAATCAATTCACTTTTGTCCACTTTTGTCTTCACGTACACAAATAATTCTCAAGGATAATGAATTAACTTAATAACTCCAGATAAACCGACATTTTGATAACTTCAAATCACCGTATCAAAAAAATCTTTCTTCTTTTTCAACTTAAACTTCAACACTTAATTTGCACTGACTTGGAAGAATTGTTTGACGAAGGATGCAGGAGAATTGTTGAACTGTCGAGATTCTTGGTGTGAATGCGTAAAAAACGCGCATCACTCGCGAATATATATGCAGATCCACCGATCTGAATGAAAACACGAAGAAAACAAAAAGCAGCGCTTGGAAAAGCGCGCGTTCGCATTTGCACGCAATATTTCAGCATTTTCACAGCGCATGCGCTAGCGACTTATTTCCATTTTGCGCCAATTAGCTTTTCTCGGTTGAATCGCGAAATTATCCGCTGATTTTCTTCGTTTTTGCGAGTTGTACGATGTAGTAAATGTCAACCAGTGCATCCATTGGTTGAGTCGCATGTTCCAAATGGCGTTTGTGCGTCAGTCGTAGGTTTTTTGGCAACTTGTGAATGCCCACATAAAATGTCAATAACACGTGGGTTACGAGTCTGAAGGAATAAGTAAATTTGCTGGTTGCTTGGTTTATCTAGGTTAGAACTAATGCAGTAAACAACTATTTGTTTTTGTTTACAAGTTAGTTTGTTATGACTCCAAGTGATCCTTAGTGAAGAAAGAGTGCTTCCTGTTTTCAAATCGGTTACATTTCTCGATTTTATGGCGATTCGTGGGGAGGTTGATGCATTTTCTGATGCAGATTAAATTATTGAGGTCAATGTGTTTTTTGGTGGCCAAAAATGGGATCGCTTTTATATTTTATGATTCATTTCGATGAATAAGATTTCTTGGGAGGTGCACATGATTTTCCATTTATGGGTCATTATTCATTTGCATAAAATCACAATCATAATTGTTGACTAATTTGGGATCAGTTGGTTCATAATTTGAAGTTAAAGTTATAATCTGAAAAATTCTTTCAAACTTTTGAAAAGTTGAAAATTAAATTTTGTACTCTAATTATCATAAAAATCTGATTGATGTCATAGATTCTGTTCATCAATAATTGTTGTTTTTCAAAATATATTTTTCAATGGAAAATCCCAAATTTACAACTAGGCCAATTTCTGGATACCTAATTAACTAAATTACTAAAACGATTACAGGTCAATTGACGTCATTAAAAGAAATTTCTTTGCTATTATTTACTTTTACTTATAGAAATAATTAAAATTAGTCTGTTAGTTTTTTTATATAGGTCTAAAATAGGATAAGAATTCGTTGTTGAAATGGTTAATGTGTCTAACGTTTAAAAACAATTAAGATCATTAAATACGAAAATTGCATTCCAAATTTTGGACATTGTACACACAAGATAATGAATTGTAGCAAAATTATGACGAGTCATAAATGGATGTTTTACTAATCATTTGTTTGGATTAGTAACAAATTAAAGCTAGGATTTGTAAAGTACACTAAATAAATGACATTTAAAATTTTAGTGAAGTTTAGAAAAATATGAAAATTGGACTTGCAATTGAATAAATTATTCAAATACTCCTGCGGAAAATAATAAAAGAAGAGCTGAAAAAGGTCATTAACGAATATTCCAGCCTCAAAAATTTATGGGCAAATAATTGGGCATCTTAAGTCATTTTGAAATTATAATTCAATAGATACAAACTGAAATTTGAATGGTAACTTCCTGCTTGATTTTCTTCTGGAGACAGCAATTTTATAACAACTATTAAGAATCATTAAGAATTATGGAAATATTCTTGATCAGTTTAAATTGGATAAGAAGTTTCCAGTCATAAAAATTATTATAATGTTCAACAAACATAATTTTACAGTTTATTTGACACATTAGTTAATTTTGAAACTATAATTCGACATCAAGATTTGGATATTAAATTCTTAGGTAAAATTACAATCTTTATGAAAATATAAGAATTATGGGATTATCTTCAATTTGCAATCAATTAAGAAAATTCGTGCCATATAACTTTGTTAAAATTTAAGGGATTATTTTGATCAATTGTATAGCTGAACAAACTAAATTTTTGATGGTTATTTCTTATCTTTCTTCATTTCCTTTTAGAAAAACCAATTCAGAAAAAATATCTACTTCTTGTATCTTATTGTTAAAGATGAATTCCTCTCGTGAATCGAACTTTTGATCAAACAGAAATAACAATTAATGCAATAACCAACATAATTACCAGCAATTAGTAGCAAAGAACAATCTTGCAGAATAAAGAGATCAATCAAATCGATGCAAAATCAAGACCTACGACAAGTCAATTAACGCCAAGCCCAAGATAATAACAACAAGAACAAGTCAACAATATCAAATGTCGGCCTTGGTCTTGTGATGCAAATCACCGTCTGCAAATGCAAAACTCACGATTGCTCCTTAGCAAAGAGAGCATTTCTGCACATTCCTTAGCGTTGCATTCCAAGCTTGGAAGCATCACGGATTCCAAATAGACTCGGCCGGCTATAAATAGCAGCTAGAATTATGCGCTATGATGTAGGCATGAAATAAATTTAAATTTAACCTCTAATCTCATATCGCGCGCACACAACGACCAACAAACATGCATCGGACAAAGTAAACTATTAATGTGGAATAAATCAGTCAATCAATTACATTCCGAGATTGATTCGTTGGCCGTTTGTCAAACGTGTCCCAGGATTCGTCTGGAGGACTCTTCGTGTGCGTGGGTCTGATAAGGAAATCCCGAACGAATGATGATAGGCCCTGGATTTTCGTCGTGGTACCAAGCGAGCATGTTTTGGTGTCGATGATAACGAACGGCTAGAGAGACGGGTCAGCCTCCTACAAATCATGGAAAACAAGATTGCTGATTAATTACCAATGATAATTAATTGAGATGTTTGTACAGTTGGGCGAAAAAGTTTTGCATTCGTTGCTGATTTGATAGAAATGCTTTCAAAAGTAGGAGAAATAACAATTATATGAATCAGTAAGTTTGGTAACTTGAAGTTGAATACAATGAAGAAAAAACAGATTTAACAATAGATCATATCAAAAACAATGTAAAAAGTAAGCAACTTGTATTGAAATTAATTTAACAATAAATATTTTCAGAAACTACAGTATATTTCTTATCAAAACTGTAGTCAAATCATAAATATTTTATGACACCAAGAATTAAAGAGTTAAAATTGCAAAAATTAGCAATGCTATAACAAATTTAATGAGACATTACAAATACTAAAATAATTAGAATCTCGTTTAACAACGAGCTATTTAAAAAATCAATATGTTTCTTATCAAAAAGTTGTTAAATCATTGATAACTATTTCTGAAATCAATAATTAAAAATTAGCAATTTTGAGAATCAATAAGTTGGCAATGAGAATTGACAATGTTCAAATATTGTCAATTTGTAAAATCATGATTTAAGGACTCTAAAAATTAGCAATTTTCTGAGTCGATTAAAATTTTACATGAGATGTAAACATGATTGCAAAAACTATTGTTAAACTTTTGACTCGTAAAAACAGGAATTAAAAAAACCAAATTGCAAAAATCTCATTACAGAACTGATTGCATCCTGTATTATGGCAATTATGCAATGGAAATTATCCTTATCACAAACTACTCGTACGAGTATTCGTCAGTGAGCATAATTTTGTTATGAATGATTGCGATACTTTATAGCAATGAACAAAATTGGACGATCGTTTGCTAACCTAAGCAGAAATTCATTGTCCTAAGGATGCAATAATACAAGCATTTCATTTCCAGCCTTGATACACAGCAAACAAATTTGGTAATTTGTTTATGCCCACTCACTCATCAATCACCATCCATTGAGCATCCACGAGAATCGACAATTCATACAAACAACTTTGAAGAATTAGTGTAATGCATAATCAACTCGAAAGTAGATAGACAAAAACAAGCGTCCAAAAACAATAACATGTAATCACATTGAACGAGCGCATTTCACATTCTTTCATCTTCGAAAGTGACTGTTTCGAACGACCAGCTGTAATTATAATCAGCGAGCAATTAAAACGCCAATTAAAACGTTTTTGTACAAACAACTCTAAAGAGGGAAAAATGTACGAAACATTGACCCAAATTTGCGATTCGTAAAAGTATCATTCGCTAATTTTAGATGCGAATCGAAAACCTCTAAAAATATACGAAATGTTTTTTTATTTCGTTCATTGGGATGCAATGTATTTTTTGTTGAAACTGAAACATTTTTGGGTCGTTGTTTATATATACTTTTCATTTGCATTTTAAGTTTATGATCTTGTAAACTCACTTTTGTTTTATTTCACGTCTCTTGTTTATGCATTCTGCGCTTAACATTTTAACGTACATCGTAAAATCCAAGATGGCTTCCTGGTTACGAGAGTCCTTAGAATCAAAGCGGAAACATAACCAAACTTTCACACATTTTGAATGCTCCTAGAGAGTTTTTTGTTGTTTTGTTCTCAGTAGGACAACCCGAAATAACAAATCGTAAACAGAGTATGTATAATATTATAGCAACACGCGATGGGGCAATAGAAATGTCAGAAGTGTAGTAACCCAGTTGACTTAATGATCAGTCAAGTAAAAGTGACAGTGGCGCCATGGCGCCTTTCGATTTCATCACGATCGTCGACAATCCCAACCGACAATTACACTCATTAAACGCTGTTGCTGGCGAATTCCTTCTCGTTTATTTACTCTTTGCACGGATGCAATTACACTCGCCGATAGCAGTCTTCAATGGCGGATGGCAATTGTCCGTAAATTGCATATGATTGACAGCCGTTTTAAACAAGTCAATGCGCCGTCTCAAATGCAGCCAAACAAACAAATGTGAAATCAAAAACGCTGCGATCAATTACCCACGAATCGTGTGATACGAATGGCAACAATTCCGCCTTTGTTGCTAATTACAAGCGCATGCGTTCAATGCGTCTAATTGCAGAGCAATCAACAGGGTGTAATTAGTAATAAATAGGTCGAAGTCTAATTACCAACTGGTCTCTTATGTAAACCGCACAAGTCACCAAATAATTTTTAACATTCTCCGGCTAAATATAGATCATTGCATGTGTATCACAATTAGCAGTTGAGATGTTAATTATATGACATGTTTCCAACAAATTCAAAGAAATCATGTGACCTAATTTATCATTCTAAATTTTTGGTATTGGTAACATGAAAGTTCATCATTTTTTGGAAGAGTTATGGGTGGAAAATCTTTGAGATTCATGAAGATCTATGAAGATCTATGAAGATTTATGAAGATTTATGAAAATCTGGGGAGATCTATGATGATCTATGAAGATCTATAGATCTTTTACTTCCTCATCCAAAGTGGGACCAATAAATCAACGCAGCCATTTGCTCATCTAAATGTAAATACGATATTAAAATGAACTTGCAGTCTGCTTTTCAGCAACGTGTCTAAACTAGAACACGTTTATGACTTCTTCAATTGCGTTTGAATGCATCGTCCGAAATGGACCTTTCGAATCTTTGGCGTATTGTGCTCCAGAGGTTTCGCGTGCGTCCAAATGGGGCCCATTAAAAGTACACATGTCGTATGCGTGCAATTTTTTTCTTGTACATTCATACAGAGAGCCCGCATAACTCGAAGGCAAATTTATAAACTTATAGTGGACATTTGGTAATTGTCTTCAATTAGGGGACATCCTGTATATGCCCAGTGTGTATGGTGCAATGATGGCATCAATAAACAACCAAAATTAGATTAGGATCGACGTTTGAATGTCTCCCTTTTGATCGTTTGATAAAAGACTAATTTCCAAAATTACGAGCCTTCTATTTTCACTTACACATTGTATTTGCATATTTTCATGGATGAGTTGCTTAAGATATCATTGTGGTATTCAAATGTTTGTTTGCCAAATTTGGGAAGTGATTAGGAATTCACAATTTGCAAACAATCAAAGAAAGTTTGAATTGTTGTAACCATTTTTCCAAAAATTTTTGCATTCAAAATTCTTGGTTTTTGTCAGTCTATTGTTGGTTAACCAAAGGGTTGAAGGTCATTGGACATGTTTACAAGACTGTTAAGTAAAACCATTGAGTAAGAGAGTATTTGAAACGGTTTCTTCTCATATACACTTATTCAATAAATAAAATTAATGGACTAATGGCTAATCAGAAGGAAGAGGGACATGCTAGACGCCGAATTTGAGCAAGTTGCAGATAGCGAGCCATTACAAATTGAAATCCAGCCCACAACAACTAACAAGACATTATTATGTAATATAAATAGCATTTGTATCTGTCGACTCCAATGCGATAATCTGTTCTATTTTTATGTAAACTAATTATTCTTTTCGCCTCGTATGCGTTACTCACGACCAACTGCCCATTTGGGGCTATCAGTTGTAGACAGCAGATCCAGACCCGATCAGAAAATGGAGATGCTAGTCAAACCATAAACAATTTGCTGTGATTCCAAGAAATAATGTACTTATTGTGGGAACAACTAGCCAAATATTTACTGGACGCGTACAAAGAAACCATGGTCTATAATGACTGATAAGACCACCATGTATAACAAAATTGTCAACAATGAAATCAACTCGTTCGTTGAATAATCCAGCTAGAAAAATACAGATAGATAAATGGGTTGATGTGTACTTTTCGGGCATTGATGATGATGATGATGACACCAGGACTCACACGATGAACGCGTGTCCACTCATCGAGGAGTGATAAGGCTCCTCCGGAGGGGACTCCTTGACACCATCGACACAATAACAGCGAGCAAACAACAACAGTCTGCTGTGCGGATTGGCGACCAAGTTTCGAGCAGCGAAACGAGGCCCTAAACGCATCCGAATCCGGATTAGAGAGCTGGTTCGTGTGCCTCCTCGTCGTCGTCGTCGTCGTCGTCGTTGGTCTTGGACTGATAGAGAGTCGCTGTCGTCGGAGCCGAGAGACCAGTCAGCCGCATCAGCCCGGACAATTCGGACTCGGAAACACAATTCGACCATAAATACATCGCACTCGGTCCTCGTCCAGGCTAGTTCGCGTCCAACAGCTGACTCCGGCGAGCACGCTGCCCATTCTGCACCTGCAGGTCTCTCCGTGGGGCACCTCTTCGTCTTGTTCTTCTTCTTCGAGAGCAGTTCGAGCTTGCGGGCCGTGCGCGTCGAGGGTGGTTTTCGGCATCCAGCGCTCCCTAGAAAAATAGATGTGTGGCGCAAGTTTCCTGTGCGGTTCGAAGAAGAAAGGTGCAGCAGCCATCGCCGGAGTGGAAGTCAGCCAGAAGAAGGTCGGGGCCGTTCGGTGGTTAAAATTTTCTCATCCGGTTTCCATTGACGCATTCGCGCTCGTCTTCATCCAAACCAAAGAGACACAAAGGTAAAAACAACACCAACAACACAAAATCATAGATTTAGATACATTTCTTGTAATTACTTCAAGTCATCAACTTCAACAAGTTGAAAGCTGGTTGAAAAAAGTTGCTAAACAAAAAGAAGCATTAAATGCAATGTTGAAGAAACTTTCTAATATCAGCATACATGAATTATTTGTTGGTACGTTCAATACTTTGAGAAATTTGTTACAACGTGCTCGGAATATTATTCAATAGTTTTTGGACGAAATAAATCAGCACGCGTTGGAATGTATCAACACTTTGTTTATCCAGCGAAATACTGGGTTATTGCAACAAATATTTTCGGAATGATTTCAATAAACAACGTAACTCATTAATTTCAATGAGTTGCACCAAAGATTTTTGGGTGGTCTCATCATTGTAACAAGGAAAAGTATTTTCGAAGTTTTCCCTGGAATTCTGAACTGGTTGGGATTGTTATTGTTGAAGTTCTACCTGAGAGGGATTTTGGCCCATGAACCAAACCTTGCAAATCCACTCATTGTGTTGCCAAATTCTTGAGTTTTCATCAGTTTTCACCACTGAATGTTGTGAGCAAACATCAGTAAACTTGTTGCTAAAATTTCTATGAAAGTTTTTCTATTATAAAATGGTGTTTTTATCAACAACAGATGAAGCAAATATTGAATGATAAATCATATTTTGATCAAAATAATTATGTCATCAACTCCAAAAACGGATACCTTCCAAACCAAAACTGAATGGCGGCCAAAATCGAACTCCAAGCCACCAAATAAATCACAAATCTTGCTCGTGTCTGAAACGGACGATGAATGCTATCAATAAAGTGCAATGCGCTCCAATGTGCGCCTCTGATTGACACACGCTGGATCTACATGGATGATTAATGGCCGGCAACTAATTCGAGCAACTTGCTCTATTTATAACAACACAACAACAACATCAACAAACGGCCGGCCGGCCGCCGACACGCGCGCAGATACAGAAAATAGCTGCTCGGGGACAAAGAGTGGACGCGCGAACAATTAGAAGTCCCCGGGGCGCCTCGTAATCTCAAATTGTTCTTCAAACGCGCCTGGAATATTTTCGCATTGCTTGTTGATTGATCTCGTCGCTGTTGCCCTAGACGACAAACATCAGCCAACCTCAATACCAACAAATCGAGAAACAAACGTTGAACAACAAATTTCAAATTGGAGATGGTAATTTTAATCGAAGTCGTTTTCATTTGCAGGTTACCACATTCAACATCAAAATCATCAACAGCAGCAGCCATCGACAACGATGCATTCCACACAGTCGAACATTCCTTGCATAATCTTTATCGCGAGCATGCTTTACATCTCGTTGTTCGGCATGTAAGTAATTTGCAAAAATTGCATTCGAACGGATGAGTGGCGCCATCTGCGGATGCCACCGTGAACTAATGGGTTGCAAATTTAAATTTTAATATTTTAATTGCGTTTTTTTGCAGAACGGAAGGCCGAGTTGCATGGACTTGTACGCCGTGCGAAGACGAAGACGATTGCAATACAGACCCGGTGGAATATTGCATGTGGGGCGAAGCGCGCAATTATTGCGGTCGACGAGTTTGTGCCAAGGTAAATTTAATTTGCAAATTGTTGAAATTTATGTAATTAATGCACTTTACACTATTTTACACGTGTTTACGGAAGGGATTCAATGGTTAACATTTCCATTGACTTGCAATCATTAATAATAATCTGATGAATGTGCTAAATGTGTTGGTAACAACATTTAACAGTGCAAATTTCAAGGCTTAATTCGACTAAATGCTTATAGATATTAATCATGGGAATACCATGTTAGAAAATATTCATCTCTGCAAAGTGTTTTTACAATTGGTTCTTGAGTATTTTCAAAGAGATTTCAATGCTTCAAGACACGAACCCGAAATTTTTGTGATATCTTGAATGCTAATAGTTTGGTGGTAATTTTTAGGGTCCAGGTGAACGATGCGGAGGAATGAAGGACATCTTGGGCAAATGTGGAGCTGGAATGTGGTGTCAACACGACGAACTCGACTCCGTATCAGCCACGTGTCATGGATGCTATGATAACAGTCTGGATTGCCATCGGGATCGTCGCTACACGTAAGCAGCAACATTCACCCGAAGAACAACACTCAAAGACGACCTAACTTAAACATGACAACAATCGCGATACTGGATGAACACGGACGATGGAATATTGCAATCATAAAGCGGACGATACTAACAAGAAAAAAAAATGATATCAATGTGCCAGATCAGTATTAGTTTAAACGAGAAAGGAACATACAACGAAACCATTCGCGCAAGACACTTTTCTTATCATTTGAAACTATAATTTATTGATTTGATTGATTTTGCTGATGCGATTTGAATTTTTCGTTTATCGTTATCATCGTTTTATTATAGTATCACGCAACGTCCCTGCCAATTAAACAATAAATTGTGGAAGGGTACACCGAGTAGTACGCAGATGCCAAACGATATCACTTGTCCTCCGAACAATGACGACTCCGGATGAATGCACAAGAAGTCGAGGAAGCCCGCCGAGGAGGAAAAGGCGCAAGTGAAAAACAAAAAGTACAACCGTTGACAATTCGTTTCTTAAGGCAGAACTCCGAGAAAGCTTTCTTATAAATGAAATGTGATTTATTAGTTTTTATTAGCTATACGTCGATAAACGAATCAATCGATTGACCACAATTGCGTGTGGTGGATTGATTGGCTGTGATGCAACTGAATATGTATGTGTAACTTGAGCGCAGATTAATTACGTTGTTGTTAATTAATTTTTAGACGAGTGCTGCAATGCTAACGAAGATTGGGACGCATATTTTGTTGCTCTAGTTTGATGATTTTTTTCCATTGATTAGATGATCGATGATTACATTAGCATTGCACTCGAGGATTTTTCATGATATTTATTGTAACTAACATTGCCATGCTAATTGATTAACGATTATTGCATAATTAGGACACTTAACGTTTTGTTGGTTCGTAGTTGGATGGATCAAATGATTTTTATTTGATTGCGATAAGTCACATGTAGTCATAGATTTTATTAGTGATATTTTACTGTGTATAGGATGGAAAAGTGAACTCACATTTAGTCAACCAGTTTCGAGACGAACAGACAAAAGGAGTTGACTTGAAAATTTGAATGCAAATTCACATGGATCTCAATGCATGCGCGCATCTACGGATTTATTATTTACCATAGACACTAATAATGATTATAGATTATGTTGATACCTTATTATAGATTATATTAATTGCTTCTCTATTTTGACTGGTATCATTGTTTGTTTTCTCATGTTCGTTTAGATAAAATATTGATATTTGATAGGAAAAATGTGATCGATGAAACAAACAAAAAATGTGAATTATATAATAAATATGTATATCTATATCTCATTTAAAACCGAAGTTTTATTTTCCTAAAATTTCTTGAAAAATTGGTTCCTAATGTTGAATTAATATATCTATAATAGAAATTCTTTGAGTAAAATCAGAAATTGATTCAGAGAAGATTCAATGTCATTCAGAAAATATTACTTGTAATTTCAAGGAAAATTTGTCCATATTTATGGTCAATATTATTATGCAAATTTTGTAAATTGCAAATTAGGTCTCAAATAAACTAAATATTTAAATTAAATTTTGCCGCTCAAACTATCAAGAATTTTTGAATATTTTCTGTGAAATAATTCGTATTTCAAGTTACAAATTTGCATTGCTAACTTCTTTTCAGAATAACTTTCAATACTTTTTGATTCAGTTTCAAGTAACATTTTAACCAAAAATTATATTATGTTTAAGATATATTAGGATTTTTGTTTAATAAGTTTTCTAGGGAGTAAAATTAAGTTGTAACATTCAAAATTAATTTAATGTCAATGGAAATCAAAAGAATTACTTTTTAACTGTTCAAAACTTCTCTGAAAATTGTTTGATTAAAAAAACTGCTCATAATTGAGTTTGAAACTTCAGAAACTGATTTTTAAAATATGTATGAAAAATTTCATGGGAAAGATGAATTATTTTACTGAAAATAATCCTGAAATCAAATCAATTTGATTCTTCCTGATAGATCAAAAAAAATTTATAAGTCATATAATAAATTAAATGACTTTAAAATTGAATCATTTTTGACCAAAAAAGAGAACTGAATCAAGAAGAAACATAATTAAAAAACTTTGTAAAATTTAAAACAAAATTTAACTCTGCGGATTCAGAAACTTGAAATCTAATCAAACAATAAAATCAACATTTCAAATAATACAATCAATTTGTTTTTCTCGAGAGATCAAATAAAATTTATAAGTCATATAACAAATTAAATGACTTTATAATTGAACCATTTTTGACCAAAAAGAAGAACTGAATCAAGAAGAAAATATAATTAAAAACTTTGTAAAATTTAAAATAAAATTTAACTCTGCAGATTTAGAAACTTTTAAAATTTGCTCATAATTTTTAAAAATACTCTCTAACTTTATTTAAATTCTTACATAATACAAAATAGAAAATGGCATTACTTTCCTATATCATACTGATCATATAGCCTAAATATATCTGAAATATATCGATAAGCGATTGAATGCCTACAGCTTTCAAACATCATGCTACGAAGATCAAGAGAAAATAAATACTTCTTAAGATATAAGTTACGTTTCTAGAAGAATCTGTCGACGTCACTAAGCGAAAGGAACAATGGCGTCATCCTGGAGGCGCCACGTGTAAGGAATAAACTTAAGTATACTTTAGTGCTAGTTGCAGATGGCATCAATGCTAATTACATTTCATCGTTGTCTCGCCGCTTCTGGTTCCGTCTTCGCACCAGGAATCCACGAACACCAGCCTGGATCTTCGTCGCAGATTTCTCCTCGATGTTGACATCGTCCTTCAACTTCTTGCAATCAGGAGCACGACCTCCGCTCGTCTTCCTGCGAGCATTCCTCTTTGTAGTGACTACTTCACGTACATTGTCTCCATTCTACAACAAAAATCATACCTGATATCAAAAATAAATACTAAAATCAATAAAATAATAAAAAAACAATTTTATCCTTAGAAATATATTTGGATTGTACAAATATTTTCTCGGTGTTGATTGATAGCATGAAAAACGAAAACATTGATATCGTTGAAAACTTTGAAGTAATTTCAGTTCAAAGGCAAAAAATCTTTGAGGAATATTGTTATTATTACGGCAATTATGACATTTCCAAGTAGGATCAACAGTTTCATTTCGGATCTTGTGCACATGACTTGGGGCAATTTAGACTTCAATAATAATCTTATGACTTTCATCTTTATTTGCTGACGCACATTTCAATTGAGCATCGCAATTATGATTTTGGATTTATTGCCATTTTAGATACAGGATGTTTGTTTAAAGATTTTCGTACCCAAAGCAAATTTTGTCGTCTAATTTTGGGCAATAAATGTGTAAAATCTAATTGCCCCAAAATAAATCTAGACGTCAAAATGCAAATAGAAGTACGTAAGTCTGTTCAAATTGACGCACGCATACCACGAGCAAATTTGAGGAAATGACGCAAAATTGATGCGCGAAACGGAATTGAAAGTCCGAAAGAAAGCGCGTATTCATTATTACAAGTCAAGCAGAGCGCCAAAAAATTTGACAGGTTCAACGCAGTGATTGAAAATAGCATGTTCGCGAAATTTATTTTCGACTTCCCTTGTCTTCTTCATCTTTTGGCAGGGTTTCTCTGCAAAGTAATTTGAGATATATTTTAAATGTTTCCTTTTTGCACATTAAAAAAGAAATTTTTAGTAGATACTTAATTTTCATTGCAGAAATTTAAAATCTAAGGGAAAGTTGATCCATTAATAAATTTTGCAAAAGAATATCAGTAATAATAAATAATATCAAAAATGATATTTTCTGTCAGTAAGTCATGAAAATTTGCTATGATGATATCAAAATCTTGCCAAAAGATTTTTCAAATGTCCTACTTTAATAATTTCTTTCCTGTTTTTAAAAATAACTCGTCTATTTCCTATCTTATTAGTTCCTGATTCTTGGTATTGAAAAAGAAAGCCAAAAAACTAATTTTAGCAATTTAAAAATTAGTTATAAGTAATTTCAGAAATTGTTTTAAGGAAAACAATGAAAATATGAAACTATTGTGTTCAAATTGATAAATTAACTGAAAACACTCATAATATATGATGCTACACAAAAAATAATTCGTTTTTTTGAAAATTATATTACTTAAATGACCATTGCCAAAAAAAACTAAAGAGTTACGATATCCTTGCAAAAATAATGCAGACACGAAATAGGTAATTTTAGAGTGAAACGAATTTGCCAGGCAAATATTCAAATAATGCACTTTCTGTAAATTTGGATGTCATTTACATAAATGTACATTTTAAACATCCAGATTTTGTAAGTGCGAATGATTTGTCTTCTATCAACAATTTACATCATTGCAAATTCCAATTGGATGATCGAATGATTCAATTCCTGCAGTTTAATCTTGAAATTTCAAGCACTTACTGAGCTATCATATACTCTAATATGTTTCTCTGCAAATTGCTCTGGTAAAACGCAAAGTTCCAATCTTCAAGTGCGAGTTAATTGCGTTTATATCATTTTAAACGAACTTCTAATGCCCACGCAAATGCATCATTGATGATTCTTAGTATTCATGTTTCTACAACAGATCGTTTAAAGTGAAGTCAATTGAGCCGTTAATTAATGGGTCGCCATTAATTAATAACGGATAAACGCACGCGACAGCGACCTCTATCTTGGATCATTTCCTTCGAAGCTCGCTCCCCACACGATGCGTACATTAAGGATGTGTGAAATTGTGCAATCGCTTGACGAAAAACATGAAATTTGTCAACGAGTGAACGTCTACCCTTGAAAAGTGTGGTATTTTTACGGCGTCATCGCGTCCCGGAGATTTCCACCGCTCGAGTGCTTTATAAAAAATAAATTGCGCTCGCGTACGCAACTGACGCGTGGTGCTGCTCTTCTGGTGGATTTGATTTATTTTTAGTTGCACGGATTTAAATAGATAGTATATCTGCATGCACGCCGTTTTTGTGTATATGCGTGCGCATATGTGAAATGTATACACATGTGCGGTTCGTTCGTTAGCAGTTGATCTTCCCTCTGGATTCGTATCCTCTTGTCGCGCATCCTTGGAAAACGCGCAGGAAGCGCGCGCATTGCGGCCGTTTGTTTTTCCTTGCGCCATCCGAGTTTACACGCACCCGAAATTGATTGTGACAACACGAAATAAAATCATTTCAAAACAAGGCGCACGAAAATACAACTTCGATCAATTGTCAAGAAACAAGTGCGCATTGGACTTATTTTTGTTGCATATCAAAAATATCAAGAAAAACATCAAGTTGAATATGTTCAAACAACAAGTAGTGAATTATTTATCACTTGATGAATGTTATTCTAAATTTAGGCTGAACAAAAGACTTCTAGTTCAAAATTTCTTCAATCATAGGAAGCTATAAGAAAAGTTTGCTTCTACGAATTAAATTTGTAACTTCTAAATTCATTCGAATGAAGCTATATCATTTAAATATCTATGTAAGTAAGTTAAATTTTAGGGTATAATAAATTTTCTTTCAAAACTTTTGAAAATTTAGCTACAAATAAGCATACTAAAAAACTTAAGTCAACTTTTAAGTCAGTAAACTTCTAATTGGACAATTTCACCAAACATTGTCCTATTTTATTGTAACTACACGTGCAACTTGCAATTACTCAATTAAAGCGTGGCAATTTTTCAATTTGCAATTTAAGTCGCCTTAACACAACAGATAAAAAATACTCACTTTACTCTTCTGTAACTGCTTCCTAACTTGATAACCACGAAAACTGGCCTGGATTTTGGTAGCAGCCTGCGTCTCCGTGTTCTTCTCGGTAATCGTAGCGTTATTCCTCTTCCCATCCATATTTGCAATTCTTTGCACGTCTTCTTCCTTCTGGACCTTCCCCACGTCTTTCCTCTGGTGCTGCTTAAGTCTATGTGGTTCGGAGGACGCCTCCCGGATGCTGAGTCGCTTCTACGTTGAGTAAGCGTCCTGTTCGATGCTGTTTCCGTCAGTGACTGAATCAGCGTGCACGGACTCAGAGGCGGCTTGTACTTTGTTAAGTCGCGCATGCGCATCGACTCGTTCATCCTCCAGGTCCCACGTCGTCGTCGACGCCGCCTTTTCCTCAGAATGCGTTGTTGTGGTCACTGCTCTTTCAGCACCTGCTAATTTTCCAGAAAACACTCGCTCTAATTATGTTCCTATGTTTTTTTTGCAATTATCCTAGAAGCGTGCGCAGCAAGTTTCTACGTAGCATATGATTGGTGGATGTTGCTAGGGAACTAACAAAGCTGGGTAAACAAAGCAATAATTAAGATGGCTTAATCAGTCGCAAAAATGACTCCTATCAGAATTGAGTGCTGTTTTGAAATGGTTCCAAGAGAGATGAGAGACTTACAATGATGACAAATACTTGACCTGGTGGCTGCGCATCGTTGGCATTAGGCTTATTCGTATCATTTGGATGCGATTCAACGATCGCTGGCATTGCGATCGTGTCGTGGATTTCGTCCGAATGTGTGTGCAGTTTGTCGCCAATTTGAGGCGGTTCGAATGTTTCGATGATCGGTAACGAGTCGTGGAACTCGCTTGAATGTAGAAGTCCGATGCTGTCATCGTAGTGATGAGATAATTCAGAGGATTGTTTCAGTGCATCCGCAATGGGGTTATCATCTTTTGGTGTGCTTGGATCGTGCAGAAAGAATGGTTCTATAGTTTCTTCAGATGGGATCTTAGGACTTTCAATTGATCCTTCGAGGGCTGCTTCATTGGAGTCATCTCTTGGAGTCACACTTTGAGAACTATTTCTGGACTGTTCTTCTTTTTCTTCAGAGGTGTTCGAAATTGACCTCAAGAACTGTCCCAAAGTAGGATTCTTTGATTGGCTTTCTGTTTGGCTATTTTCTGAACCAAGATGTTGATCTGAATCCTTGTTTGGAATTTCTTCATCTAGACTTTTTTGAATGACCAAATTCTTCTCATTAAGATCAGCTTCTCGGTTTTGTTTGGTTCGAACTCGAAAACCACGATACATACTTTGGATTTTGGTTGCTGCACTGATAAGACCCGCAAGGAATTTGATATCTGTGTCGTTATTATTCGATAATTTTGAAGCATCAATATAAAATGTATCTTCGTTGTTGTTATTTGCGTTCTCATCGATGTTTTCTTCAGATTTATTATTTGTTAGGTCAACAATTGTTTCTTTACTTTCGGAATTCTGATGTTGATCATTGGATTCTTCAATATCACTATTAGTACTTTCATGATTTTTGCCATCATCTTTTTTATCTTGGTCAACTTCTGGGATAGTTTCCTCATTCTTCAATACTTCTTTCTTATCATTTTCATCAACTTCATTTTCTGGAATTTTCTGATCATTAACTGAACTTTCTGGAATTTTACCTTCATCCTGCATTTGCTCCTTTTCTCTCTGCTGTTTGAATTTATTCAAATCTTCTGTAAGAATAACAGTGGCTAGGGAATCAAGAGATGTGGAAGAATCATGGCTGATAAGACGTCCCAACTTTTCATCAATCCCATCAACATTTAACTGGTTCTTCGTACTTTCCAAATGTTCCCCAGGAATATTTTGATTCATAGAATCACCATCATTTTCACCTGGTTTATCTTCTTTTTGATCACCTTCTTTTTGATCATCTGTCACATCTGTAATGATAACTTCATGAGTTTTTTCCTTGGTATCATCATTAGAGTCTTCTTCAGGAAGATCTTCATCAGATTCAATAATAGTTTTAATTGTATTTAATTCCTGTTTAATTTCATTTATCAGTCTTTGAGATTCTGCCTCATTTTCATCTTCAATCGGAGACAAACTTGAATAGTCTTCATCAATGATTAAGATATCAACGTGTTTTTCAGGATCGTCGTGTTCTTCGTCGTCGTTATCTGTATCCGGTTCTTGGATCAATGGTGAAGACATTTCGGGAGGAGGCAATTCTTCTTCAATAGATCTAGCTGTAAGTACACTGTGCAATTCTTCCCCATGATTAGAACGAGGACTCGAACTTTCAGAACTTGATTGCACGTTATCAATTTCTTGTTGTATGGATTCTTTCAAATCTTTGAGGGTTTCTGCCATGTCAGGAGATATAATTCCTTTACTCAGATTTTCACTTTCAGTTTCAATAATAACTACATTATCTTCGTCTTTAGTTTCATCAATTGATGATGTCTTGCTCTTATCTTCTTTGCTTAAGTTGTCATCATTTGAACCAGAAGTTATTTCCTCTTCAGATGTTTTTTGGTCCTCATCCTTGACATCAGCTTCCTTAAGATCTGGCTTGGTATCTATTGCTGGATCTGAATTTGTAGTTATCTCAGTTTTATCTGAACTTAACTCTTCAATTTTTTGATGAATTTGAAGTTCAATTGATTTGCCTTCTTCATTTGCTTGAGACATCTCAACTACATTGACTTTCGCATTATCCGTTTCTGTATCTGCAATCTTTACATTTTCAGATTTTTCAAAAGATGTCTTATCATCTGCATTTTCTTCTGAATCCTTCTGGGATGATTCTATATTTGACTCATTCGTTGTCTTTGGAATTATATCTGTCTCCGCAGTTTCTTCAATTTTAGTTTCAGGAACATTTTCAACAGACTTGAATTCAAAACTTTCAATCACTTCATTCTCCTCAAGATTAGTGTTTTCTTCTTTAATATCATTAGTTTCAATTGATTGAATTACATTATCATTTTTGACTTCGGATGCTTCTAAATTTGATGTGTCAGCTTTTTCTGTATCTGTTTTATCATCATTATTTTCAGTTTCTTGATGAACTTGCGCTTCAGAGTTTGTTGCAATTGACTTTGTCTCAGAATCTGTTGTTTCTTGACTCATATCATTTTCATTTTCTTTGTTTAAAACTTCTTCTGAGCGTTTACTTTCGTTTTCTGAACTATCTATAACGCCTGAACTTGATTCTTTTGAAGCATTTTCAATCTCTTGACGTAACTTTTCTGCATCATATGAATACTTTTCAGAATTTGCTTCCACTTTCTTTGCAGAAAGCTCACCATTCGAGTGACCATCAAATTTTTTGCTGGCTTCTTCAGATTGAAGGTCCACCTTAGACACGTCTTTATCATCTCCTACGAGATCAGAAGAAGAACTTGTTTCTTTGGAAGTGTTTTCAATTTCTTTCAACTCTTCATTGTATTGTTGAACAGTACTAATTTCTTCTGATTTTGAAGAATCTTCCAGGATATTTTCATGATTAGAATCATCCAAGTTATTGAGAATATCTTCTTTTGCTTCATGTACAGTTTCAATACTTGAAATAGTATTATCATTATTTATTTCCACATTATCAGGTTTGGAGTCATTATTTTCTAAATCTATATCTTTTGATGTTGGTACTTCATTGATTGTATTATCTTCAGAATCTTTGTCATTGCCCACATTTTCCAAAGTATTTTGTACACCTTCTTCAGCATTTTCTAATATTTTGACTTCTTCTTTGATAAATTCATCAACTATCTTCACAGATTCCTTTTTGTTATCATCTAATACATGTTGCTCATTCTCAACAACATCTGAGATGTCTTTTTCTACATCAGTAGTAGCACTATCAATTTCTGGGATGTCTTCCAAAGCTTTACTTAATTCCTGGTATCCTTTTGTAACAATGACATCTTCTATTCCTTCTAGATCATTATCCTGTATAGTTTTGATTATATCTTCTGCTGATATCTTCACATTATCTAAATTAGAGGAGTTATCCTGGGGAACCTCAGAGGATTTGTTTGTGTCTTCGTCCTGAGCTGTTGTATCGTTTTCATCAATAATATTTCCGGAAATCTTAACTGTTTCGGTATCTTTTATTTCTTCATTTGTCTTTACAATATCTTCTGTAACTTCAATAGACGTTTCTGCAGGTTTGTTATCATCTTTAGTTATATCATCCTGTTTGATGTCTGGCAAAGATGCATCTTCTTTGATTTCAGTTAGAATTTCTGTAACCTCTTCATTTGATTTCATGGGAATCTCCAAAGAAGAGCTGTCTCCCTTCTTTTCGACCTCATGAGATTTTGATACTTCTTCTTCGTTATCTTTAACAATCGCTTCCACATTGTTTCTCAATAAAATATCTTCATTAGTTTCATTAGTAACAACCTCATTTACAACGTCCTTCATATCCTCTGTCAATGATTCCTTATCCTCATCATCCAATTGGAGTTCTTCTGGAACCACTTTACTTTCTTTATTGTTTCCTGTTAAATTAATTTCTTCAGTGTTATCTGAAACCTCTGTTTCTGGTTTAACAATTTCCTGGTCACTTTCTGGAACATCCTTACTGGTAATGGTAACTTCTTCCTGGATAACATCTCCAATTTGATCTAATTCTTCAGTTATCTTGACTTCATGATCTCCAGTAGCATCAATTGATTCAACAACAATAGTATCATTATTAATATCATCAGCAGCCGAATCTACATTATCCTTGGATTCCTTCGAAATATCCATACTTTCTAGATCAGCAAATTCGACTGGAGTATTCGCATCATCCAATTTGTTATCCTTAGTATCATTTTTATCTTCATTCGTTGATTCAGAAGTTTCTTGCGATTCTTGAACTGTTGACTCCGTAGTCTGCAAATCCTTCAATTGTCCTTTATCCAAATTAGTTTCAGATACAATTTCATGATCTGAAACTTCAACCTCATCTGATTTCTCAACATTGACTTGTTTATCATTTTCTCCAGAGGTATTTTGATTATCAAGAATTTGATTTTCTGAATCCTTAGAGGATATCTTCACGTTGGGAATTCCAAAAGTCTCTTTAGCTTCATCCAATTTCTGCGACCCACACTCCTCTAAAAGTTTGATATTATTCAATTGACTTGCTAAAAATCCACCAACAGTTCCAATAGCTCCTACTATTATTTTACCTTCATTCTTCGAATCCTTATCAGGAACCTCCAAATTCTCTCCAGTAATCAAATCTTTGTACATTTTTGCAAAATGACAAGGAACGTAATGTTCCTTCTCATAATCAACAAAACTTTTTGTGAGTGCTATATAATTTTCAGGATATTTTGCTGTACTATCTTCCTCCTCTTTAAAGATTGTTTCATTGACCTCATCCTTCATTATCACATCTATATTCTGTGATATATCTGATATCCCAACTTTATTTTCTTCGTTAATTTCCTTGGTATCCTCATTGAGAGACTTTGAAATGTCTTGTTCTTCATCATAATCAACTGAACGCTTCTTCCTTTGCCCATGTTCATCTTCCTGTGGATCATTTTCCGGAACATTTATATTCTCCAACTTTTCCAGAACTTCCTGAATCTCTTCATCGATAGATTCCGTTAATTTATTGTAAACATCTGCTTCTGATTCCTTATCCTTAATATCTTTGATAACTTCTTCATCTTCCTCTCGAACAGCTTCCAATCTTTCTGGTTTTTCCAAACCTTCATCCGCTAACTTCAGTTGTCTTCGAACCAGGGTACCTCTCAGAAATGCTTGTATCACTGTTGCCGCCTTCAGCAGTTCTTCATCATTCAGCCTCGAGTCTTGTTTGCTTTTTTCAACGTTTAGATCTTTCTTCATCTTAAACAGAAAAAGCAATGTCAAATTTTGTCATCGTGAGGTTCATCAGGTTTGTAAAGTTTGAGACTAATTATAGAAACTATGATGGTTGTATTTACAATTGCGGATGAATTGTTGAATTGTTGAGGTCTTCGTGTTGCTAATTCTAGTAGGTGATATATCTTACTTGACAGTTACCTGTTTGTATTGCTCACGAGTTTTGTAGCCGCGCCATAATGATTGGATTTTGGTCGCAGCCGTTGATTCTTTTGGATGACTTGATAGAGCTTCTTCTTTTTTGGCCTCTGGTTCGATATCTCCACCGAAAATAGCGGATGTTGTTGGTCTGATTGGGAGAGGTGTGCCATCATCGTAGTGTTCACGTTCAGTATCGACAAAACTTCGAATCAAGGATGTTGGATCCTGGCTGATTTCTTGCTGGGATATGTCAGTTTTGAGGTCATCCATTTTGGTATCGTTGTCAACATTGTTAGCAGGACTATCTTCCTTTATACTTTGGTTGTTTTCAGAAATAGTTGCGTTAGGTTCCTGATAAGATTCAGTTGTATCCTTAGATTCTTGATCCTTTTGGTCTAAATCTTCAGATTTTTTGATATCTTCTTTGGTACCAGATTCCCCAGACTCCTTTATGTATTTAGAAACATCTTCCAGGTTGAGTGGTCCATCATCATCAACTTTGTTATCATCATTTGGTTGAGGTTCATCATTATCCACCTTCATATCATCGGTTGCTTCAGGTTTAAGTTCTGTTTCAATATGCTGCTCAGGAGTTGATGATTCTGAATTTCCCAAAAGATTCCCTGAATCTGGTGTTACTTTTTGAAGGTCTGAAACATCCTCTTTGCTGTCGATAACATTTGTTACAGTCTCTTCTTTGTCATTACTACTTAAATCTTCTGTAGTTGATTCTATATCAGTTTTGGAAACTGGTAAAATTTCTTGGTCTTTTGAATTATCTTTCTCAGTTTTTGGGAGATCCTTGTTTTCAGAAGAATCCACAGTATCCTCATTGCCAGAATTTACATTGGCTTTGTCAGGAACCCCTTCTTTCTGTTTCTCTTCTTTTACTCCAAAATCATTATTTTTCAGATCAACAGAATCCTGCTCCTTATTTGTTGAAGTAGAAGTCAATTCATTTATTTTATGATATTCTTCATTAGTCTTGATTTCTTCAATTGCTGCATTTGTACCTTCAACAATCTCATCGTTACTTGCTTTATTTTCTTCTAATTCCTCTGGGTTTTCGATCTTTGGGATATCTGAAGCAGTTGCTTTGACAGCCTCATCAATTTTGTCTTCACTTGCAGCTTGCTTTGAGTCATTTGAAACGTCTGAAACTACTTCAAGTTTATCTTCTTTTGTCCCTTCATTGTTATCCTTATTAGCAACTTTAGCATCTTCCTCAGGTATCACTTGAGACACATTCTCTGCATGTACTTCATTTTGATTCTGCTTGGTTTTATCAACAACATCTTCAGTACCTTCTGGTTTGATGTCTTGTTTTATCAATTCTTTTGAAATGGTATCATCAGTAGTGGTTGTTTTTGGTTCTTCCGCTTTTACATCACTGATATCATTGATTTTGGACTCGATTGGATCATTGCCCAATTCAGATGTGCCTGATTTTCTATCTTTTTCTGATTTTTCAATCGATGTTTTGTCAGAAAACTCCTTCTGAATTGAAACGTCCTTCGTGGATTCTTCATTGGCATCCTTTTCAGTGACTCCTTCAACTTCGTTTTCTGTGACTTCTTTGG
>JARJDZ010005102.1:0-15757 GCA_030264555.1 Aleochara sp. GC000083 | reverse complement strand
CAACCGCCATGTTTCTTCTTCTTCGTTCGCGCTCCCGCATATGCGGCGGATATTCGGGAATTTCTGGGTTTGTAAGCGCGGCTTGGAAGTCGGAATTATTGCCATCCGACGACAGATATCCTCACTCCTCGTAACTGATGACATTTAGACGAGCCTGCAAGTTCTTCCCCCCTTTTGCTTGCTTGCTGAGTTTCCATTCTTCAGCTCGTCTTCCAAAGCTGATAAATGGCTGCTGCATGGAAATGTCTTCAGATTAAAGCGGGTTTTATTTATAACCACTTACTAGCTACCACTAATTAGATTAGAGGTAAATCTTCTGTAAATATCAAACTAGGAGCAAACATTGTACCAAAAAGGATTTGAAAACTTTCTTGGGGATGAAAAAAAAATACTTCTTGAGATTTTCCATTCAATCATTCGGTAATTTTGGCTTTATTTGGCTATATTCCTGAAACTCGAGGATTATAAAACTTGGGTTGCTTTCATACTAAAAATCTTTCATTTTTCCCATCTGTTTATAACTTCACTAAAATGAGTTCACTTTCAAACTCAATAAAACATTTTCCCTGTATTCATTTTGGCATTCATGAGATCCTTAAACCAAGTAATTTCAAACTTTTAACTAATTGAATGTTTTCCTGAAAAATTCATTCGGTGATTTTTTAATGTACGTTTTCAAGTTCTCTTAAAAAAAGTTACAAAATTATTCAAAAAGTTGTTGGTAAAATGAAATAACAATCATTTTTTGTTTTTCTAAAAATTACAAATTGCTAAATAATGAAATCACGTTGAAGACACCTTCACACTTTGCATTCTCACTTGAATCTCAAGAGGAGAAAACTCGAGGAGGATCAAGTGAGGAATAAGAAAAAGTTCAAGTATACTCATCTAACGATTTTTTTGTCACCATACAAGAAAGTGAAAACGCCACCCGAGAAAATTTCCAACTCGTTCTGAAAGATATGTGCAAACTTTGCAAGATCAAGAAAACTTCTTCCTTTCATTGTTGGAATGCGTTGGGGCATTATTGCATTGTGTGTTGCGTTTGGGCCAAATGTGCACTAAGCAAATTGGATATGCGGCAATTTCGCCGCAAGTGGCTGGCTTCATTATGTCGCACGTCAATTAAGAATAATTGCTGTTTGTTGTAATATTGCGCACAGTGGTGCGCAAATTGGGTGGCTTGCCGGCTGCTGCCGCGCCGGCGGAATTCTATTGCAAATTAACTCAATTCAAACGTTTCTATTAGCATCATCTATGCGCGTTCCTGTTTATTTGCAACTTTTATTGGATTTTATCGCGGATTTACAAGATGCTGTAGCATCCATCCTTTATAGTGTCAAAGCGTGTCACATTGCTGCAAGAGTAGAGACAATTGTCGTCTGGTTTGTAAACAATAAAACAGCAATGTGGGAGCGACGAGGGGAGTTGGAGATTTAATGAAATTCCACCAGCATGGATGGTTGCAGAAATGCTGGTGGCATTGTTGAAGCATCGCAGACTGCATTCGTACTGCCCTACGCTTTGTTTATTCCTCTCTGCCATCGTGGAAACTCGTGCCGATGCAATGGTAGAAACGTCCCAAAGGATGAAGAGGGAATTGTGTTTGTTGGGATGCATCCAGAAGACAAATGTATGGAATGTGCAAGTATCATGTAGTTTGCTAGAACAAACGCATAATTTTGCAGTTTCAATTTGGTAATTAAAAACTGAGAAGCAGAAAGTTTTAATTTTGCAATTCCAATTTGCATCTTTTTCAATGTGCAAATTTTCTTTAGACAGTAAAAATGATTAATGATGAAAATACAAATTCAATATTCAAATCAGTAAAATTTTTGAAATATTAATTTTGCAATATGCATAAGTAATTTTCATTTTTAGTTCTTGAAGTAGTATTTTTAGAAAGAACGGTTTCTATTTCACAGCTAATAAAATTTAATTCTTATCGAATCGATCAATCAATCAATCATCAAAAGACTTGAATAAATCGTATGCAAATTTCCTTCAGAATGCAATAAACTTTCATTTTAATTTTTGAATTTTTGAACAGTATTTTTTAGAAAGACTGCATTAAATTCCACTACTTAATAAAACTTGATTCAAATCGAATCAATCATTTAAAAGACACCAACGAAAAAATGAAACATTTTTCGATTTGATACTGGAATCTTTAAGCAATAAATTCGACGCTAACACAAATATCAAATCACCAATTGACATCCCGGACAGTTGAATGATTGTTTTGTCATGATTTAACACTTTAATCTCGCTCAATTCCAATGAACCGATCATTTTGAAACAATTAATTTGAGACTATAAGATGCAAGTTTTATCACCAATCTCCACACAACATCGAAAGTGTGTTAACAACCCAATAAATGCAGATATTACGAGTCGCAATTATAACAAGGCTGTTAATTAAGCATCCAAGCATTACACCAAACGCTATAAAGAATGAACTCGTGTTCGTTGAATTACAACCATAATTTACTTATCACGAATATTCTCGATTCGGACCACCGATTGAAGCTTCTGTTCTGCCTTCTGTTTCTTGCATCTTCATCATATTTGTATGAGGTTCTTTGAGCCCGGTGCTTTCAGCGATTGAATCGAAAAGTGCTGAACGATTGATTTCACTAAATATTTTCGTTTTGGACGTGCTGCGTCCTAATCAAATAACTCGGGACGTCAAAGCGTTTCTGCACCGAAAGCAGAGAAGCGCATCATTAATGGTAACCCAATTAATGCGACTTGCGGCTGCCAGAAATCAGCAGCAACGCTTCATATCGCGGTTCGACAACCGTTTAGTTATTCAAAGCGTTCGGTTTTCGGCTGCTGGCCTGGCGCGCTATCGAATTTTAATTAATACGTTGGAAGAGGCGGCACTGACGAGGAAGTAATTGAACAAATGTAGATGTAGTTGAGTTGCCAAATCGTCGCTTCAAATAGCTCGTTGATTTAATATCTTTTGTGCCGGCCGAATTCCAGACGAAAGAATCTGGGTGGTTTTATTGGTGATGATCAGTTATATTGTTTGTTTTATGACGGTTGTAAAATTCAGCATGCAAATTAAGGTCAGGATTTGTAATAATAGTAATCAAACGCTTATAGTTGTGTGATTAGAGTGTTTGACCCTGTTTATTACTTGTCCCATCGTTTTGATTGTTGTTATACATTCGTTTCATTGCCCTTCGTGTTAAAAATAATTCATTTAGAGGTGTTTTTTAGCATCTCATTGAATTGATTCAATGAGTTTCTGAAGGAGTAATTTGTACTAAATTAAAGAACAAATTAAATTTGACGAGAACATCAAATGGGATAATTATCGCGTTCAATTTGCGAACAGATTTCGCATCATACCGTTGGCAAAAGCGGCTCACATATTGAATTGAATGGCATTTAATTGAAAGCGAATTTACATTGTTCGTGGGTATAAAGCATCCAAAGCTCCCGTTTGAAATCCGGGACTTTGCCTCGACTTGAATGGGGTGTTTATAAAATAATCATGCTGCTATGAAAAGCCCTGACTTTACATATACTGAATGAAGCAAAAACTTTTCCATAATTAAAATTAATTGGAAAATTCCTTAAGGGAATTTTTATCTTTCTCAAATTTGTATTTTTTTTGTTGATACATTCATTATTTGATTCCAGAAAGTCCACAAAATTACTTTTTTAATTTACCAGCGTATCAAAACCACGAGGGATGCTTCTGGCATTTGTGGTATTCAACAACCCCAGTGATTAATAACGTCTGAAACAATAGCGTTTAATAATTAAGTGGCATTTTTCATGTTAAATGCAATCGAGGCCAACTTTCATCATGGCAATGAAATCCCCGCTTTCAAGGCTCACCATGAATTTTTAACAACCTGGTGGATGTGGAAGTTCACGTTACCCCCCCAAAAAACTAAATTAAACCATATAGGAAGCAAAATCATACTTTACTCCCTCATATATAGTCGGCTTGATGAGGATTGGTTTTTATGGTCACCCCTAGCCAAGTTTCAAACCGCGGGAGTAATGTGACACTTTACTCCTCCTCTCAAATAACGAGGTATCACTGTAGTTCAAGAAGTGACGTATGTTCTTTGGTTGACATTTTAGAACTACATCATTTTTACTGGAGGTTTTTGTGTTCTGTTAACGAGTTAATGCAATTGGTGAATAAATAGCAATAGCGTTTAATAATTAAGTGGCAACTTTCGTCGTGGCAATGAAATCCCCGCTTTCAAGGCTCACCATGCATTTTTAACAACCTGGTGGATGAAGTTCACGATACCCCCCAAAAATATCTTTCAATTCATGAGGGTGTTTTATTGAGCGCTCTATTCATTTGTCTCTACAAATTCTACAAAAAGTATATAGCAATGTGTCGACGATGCTTCTACAAATTATGCGACCTTTCAGCGTTCACCTTCCGAATACCATCATGATTGGAGGTGCGCTGACGTGGCAAACGTGATTGAAAAGGTCGCTTGCGTTTTTCTCTCTGAGACATGGTGGACATCTGCGACGAAGGGCACGCAGCAGCCATATGCATCTCCTCCAAGAACTCAGTGTCCTCCAGCTCGGTGTCATTCTCACGCTCCATCGTATGCTCAGAGCGACCATGGGCAACCTCCCCGAAGACATTCTCCTCCGAGTGCACGCTATACTCCTTGGGTGCATCACGCACTGCAGGCTCGTTCAAATCAGGCGGCATGAACTGCATCTCTTCTTCGAGACGTTGTTCATCGAGACATGCGATCTTCAACAACGTCTCGTTGAAATCCTGCCAACGCGCATTGTTGCGTTGCTCCAAGGTGCAGAACTCCCTGCTGACATCCATACGCACCGCAAGAAATTCCGCGTTCATGTTCTCCAGAACGCGAGTGACGATATCACGTGTCGTTTTCATCACCTCATTTCGCAGTCGGTTAAGGCTCAACTGGTCAATGACGTGGAAGAGTGAAAGATCGGTGGTGTTATCGTTGGTGGTAGTCCGATGCTCGTTGGTGTTGTTGGTTGGAGTTGGAGGTTCGTAATTGTTAGCCATATCACGTCGTTTCGATGGTCGTCGCAATAAATTGTTGTTGTTATTTTTAGCGCTGTAATCACCCGATGCAGTGATCTGCAAGCTGGATTTCACCTCTTTGACTCGCCGGAAGTCATCTGTATCCAACGCGAAGCTAGTGGTGGCCTCCTCCAGGGAGTGCTTGAAGGTGACATCGCGTTGCACCTCGTTCTGGAACTTGATGCGTCGAATCGGCGAATCGTGCGCTTTCAAACCACCTCTGGAGGTCTTCAGATAGCGTTTGTCCATGCAGAGGATGTACCCACGTTCTGTAGCTACAGCGATGTCATTTCCATTCGGACAGTAAGCTAATGCAGTGAGCTTCATGTCGAATGCCTTCTCATGAACGCAGCTCGCTGTACGTAGATCAAAGATGTTGATCTTTTGGTCGCTGCCAATAGACGAGAAGGTCTCATCACTAGGGCAATATGCCACGTCGATGACGATGCCGTGGTGTTGTGACGCTGTCATGATGCAACTCATTGCATTCACGTTCCATATGGCGATGACCCCCAGGTCACTTCCAGCTGCCAAATACTGGCAGTAGTAAGGATGCACCGCTAACGAGGTGATGCTCTCACTATGCGGGACGAAATATGAGCCGGCTGCTCCCAATCCAGATTGCAAGAGGAAGATCTGACCATTGGAGCAACCTGCAGCGAGGTAGTTATCCTCCGGAGCGTACTCAATGTAGTTAACGCTTGCTGGAAGGTCATCAAGGATGACAGTACTGATCTTCGTGTTGACGTTGTAGTGGAGGACGTGTCCGGAAGCGGTCCCCAAAGCCAGAAGGTTGTTCTCCGTCCGAGAAAACCGTGCGCTCTTCACCGAGGAGATGTCAATGCATTCTCTTCCGGTGAGGACGTTGTCGCCGCGGTACAAGGAGGTGTAATGCGGCTTGATGATGACGCAACGTCCTCCTGAGGGGACGGCGGCCAGCTGGGTGCCCTCATACGACCAGGAGATGTCCGAGTAGAAGGTGCTGATCGATTCGGGCGGCAGGCCGTAACAGCCGATGCAATGGCATGTGTCCCATTCGTGGAATTTGACATCGAACCCGCACGACGCGATCATCTTGTTGCACCCTTTTTTCGCTCAAAAAAACAACCCCGCTTCTTGTCACTCAACAAGTCGAGACAGGGAAGGAAAGTGTGGACGCTTTGTGTCGCACGCCGATTCTCACGGGTTCACCAAAATTTCGCCAAAACCATTTTAGTCCCGTCGACCCATCATACTTGTTTACAGTGATCGGGTAGCGTCACATGTCATCGACATCATTTGTCCATTTCAATATACGCGCTGACAACATGCACGCGTTATTTTTCTTTTTTTTTTCGTTGAATGATATATGCTGCAACTAGATTTTTTTCTTCCGGTGCATCCAGGCTTTTAACACTTTACTGATTGGTTAATCTCCCGAATGGGGGACGCATCAATCATTTAAGTTTCATCAACATGCGCCTGGAACGCATCCATTTTCATCTGATTGCATTAAGTCTAAGACAATTTGAGTCCCGCTCCTCTGGAACGGGAGATATCAACTCGATGGACGCGTTATTGAAACTTTTTCTCTTTCGTTTCAGATGTTAACGTGACCACGGAGAGAGCGCATCAACAACAAACTCGAAAATGTCGTCTTCCTATCAACATTTCTTCGCAGCGGCTACAACACTGCTGGCGGTGTTGTGCGCTCTTGGTGCCAGCATCAACGCCGAGGATGATATCGGCTTCCATGTGTCCGAGGATTTCGAGATCGAATTCAATTCGGACAAGGGTGATCGGCGGTTTTTTGAAATACCCACGATGCTAACAGCCACCGTTGGACATGTCTTTCATTACGCGTTACCAAAGCATGAAAACCTCAAATATGTGGTAAGTAACTTTTATTACCGTTATCAAAAGTTCATTTTGGAGTGAACCAATTAATCCCTATCCCAAACAATACCCAACACACCCAATGTTTTGGGTTGAATACAAAAGTGATCAATCATTTGAAACTCCGGTAATTACACCTCCGTAATATCCCGCTGGTTCTGGATTTCTGGCTAACTCAAAACGCAATATTCAGTCAGAATTCCTAACATTGCTTCCCAAATATCCCACCCATCGCGATCGATTGGAATATTCACTCTTCAATATTCGCTTCCAAAGTTCCATTCGTTCCACCGGGAATCATTTAACGTTTAGGTCGACTTGGAAACATCCATAAAAGATTTTACATTTTTATTGGAGGGTGACGCTGTTAGCGCTTAAGATTACCGAACTAACGACTTCTCTCCGTTTACTTTACAGGCGAAACGAATGGATGGCAAGTCCTTACCATCCTGGCTGCTCTTCGATAAGGCCAATGGCGTCTTCTGGGGCCTGCCCCTGAGCGAAAATCTGGGAAAAGTACATATCATTTTGCGCAGCATTAGCGGCAACGACACATTGAGCAATCATGTGACCTTATTAGTGGAGCGCGACCAAACTAAGGGTAAATGTCCAGCGGACGAGGGCAACACCATCCTCTCGTTGGTCGTCGACCGAGATATTCACGTAATAAAACCCAAGCAGAGGATAATCGCCGTCAACAACATTGCCAAATTCTTCGGATTACCTTACGTAAGCAACTTAATTAAAACCTCCTAACTCTGTAGCGCTGACTCGTTAAATTGTATCGCACAGAGTGCCTTCTCGCTGGAGCCGCACAAGACCGTTGATGAACTCTCGGATAGTTCGGTGGTGCTTGCCGGTCCGGGAACGGTTCGAATGGTTCAGTCCCAAGTTCCCGCATCGATTGTCGTCAATGTGGGATGCGATGGGCGCTTGTGGGAGCAGACCGCGACGATTGTGCACCAGCTCAAGCAGCAGGCGCGTGAAGGAACTATCAGCGAAGTCCTGGGGCTTCCGCTCATTGGTTGGAGGGTCAGGTCAGATTCAGTCGCAAGTAATTTACGCGTTCGTAGACAGGCGGATGATTTCGGTAAGTTTTTACTAATGATTTTGTTATTTTTTTTAAATTGTTTATGTAAATAGGTGGTTCAGGAAGCGGGGAATACGATGATGAATATTACGATGATTATGAGAACTACGATGATGATTTTGATGATGATGAAGCAACGATCGTCACCCCGAAAACAACGACCACGACGACGACGAAGCCAAAGCGCCTTACAACGACGAGGACAACAACTTCGACGACAACAACTACAACGCAGCCTCCTCCACGTCCGACCACACGCATAACGACAACGTCAACATCTACAACAGTGGCTCCAACAACGCCAACGATAACAACGTTACCAACAAAGGCATTTACAACTGTTTCCGAGCCAACTTCCACTCATCACCACCGCCACCATCATGGTCAATTGCCCTTGTACCCGACAATATTCGATAACAAAGCGACAACTTCCCAACAATCCCCCGTTTCCTCAACGTCAGAAAGTACAACTCCAGTGAGCATTCCCACAACGACAACTTCCACCACGACGACGACAACAACAATGCCTACCACGTCCACCACTACGACAAAGAGTAAAAGCGTTGAAGCGGGCTACGGACTCAATTACGACGAAGACGACGACATCGAGTACGAGGATGAGGACGACGCGGAGAGTGAAACCGAAGTGCCGGATATCTCCGCCGTCGATGTTAATCCCAAATTCGAGATTGATGTCGACAGCGAAAGCACCTTCCCAGATATTGCGACAACGAAAATGGATGGAATCGAGTTTATTCCTGACACGTTGCCGCCGACGACCACTACGTCGACGTCGACAACAACGACCACTACCACCACAACTCCGGCCACGCCACCGCCTTCATTACCACCTTCACCGACGACCACGTCCACGACCACACCGCCAACTACCTCGACAGCTTCAACAACTCCGGTGGAAGAAGGCAGCGACGCGCCGACCACAATTGCGGATGCGCTCACAACTCTACCCGCAACAATAGTGACCGAAACGACGACGTCGACGACGACCACCACCACAGCCGTTCCGACGACTGAACAAGAGACAACTGCATCCGTTAAGCAGACAACCGCGCGCCATTTATCGACAACGACACAAAGAGCGTCGACGTCCATTCAGACCGAAACGATCGAGTACGAAATAAAGAACTTCCCGCCGTCGATACAGAATCGATTGAAGCGCATTCCGACCACGGCCGGTAAAGCGTTCAGCTACGTGGTGCCGATGGACACGTTCACCGACCTCGAGGACGGTACCGATTTGGTCCTGGAGCTGCTGGACGGTGATGGCAAGCCGCTGAACAAATCGTCGTGGTGCCAATTCAATCAAGACGCAAGGGAAATCTACGGATTGTAAGTGCGCGTCCAATCGGCGCTCATTTGTACTCGTTTAGACTGATAGATTGCTTTCGATTGAATTTTTTAGGCCGTTGGATGAGGACGTGTCACGTTGGGAGTACGTACTGCGCGCGACGGATCACGAGGGTGCTTCGGTGCAGGACGTCGTCGAAATTCTCGTACAGAATCACAAATCGAAGCGCGTGGTGAACCATGAATTTTCGCTGTACCTGCACGTAGACAAGAAATATGAGTTTACGCGCGATGTCGACTGGGCTTTGAAAACACTTAGGGGCATTGGCCAGCTTTATCGCAGCAATCTTACCGACATCGTCGTCAGGCGAGTCAATTACACGAGCGAACCACTTGTTTTCGTCTGGACAAACGATTCGCTCGCGAAGACTTATTGTCCCAAGGAGGAGATTGAAAATTTATATGCGGTACGTTGTGGAAATTGTTTAAATCGACGAGACTAATTTATGTTTTTCAGGTTCTAACTGCAAATAACGAAGGCGATCCATCACATGCCCTTTCCAGAGCGTTAATACCTGAACTCCGCATCAAAAAAGTATTGTATCACAGTCTAGGACTGTGCGAAACGGAACCGCAGAAACCGGGCAAGCCGCAACCGCCTCCACTGGCGCCCATTACACCACCAACCAACTATTCGCCAATTCTGCGTAATCCAGTCGACCGAATCAATGCAACCGTTGGTGATTTATTAGTTTTCCCAGTACCGGATGTAAGTATTCTCTTCCGACATGAAGTTCATATAATCAATTCTTCAATTGGATTACGTTTCCGCTCTTTTAGGATACATTCTACGATCCGGAAGACATAGATCCCCGGAACTTGAAGATGACATTGCTAACTGAAACAAATCGCCCAATTGCCTCGAACCATTGGCTTCAGTTTGATAGCAAAAACAATGAATTTTACGGCATTCCGGATACGGTTGGCCAGACCGTATATCACCTCGTATGCGAAGATCGCGGCAACCTTTCAGCAACCGACAGCTTGGTAGTCGTTGTGCATCCAGCACCAAGACGTCATTACAACGTCGAATTTAGAATGGTACTCGATACTCCCTACGAAACGTTCGCAAGTAGCGCGAGTACTCAGCGTAAGTTTTTCGAGAAAATTCGAGACTTGTTCGGTGATCACAATACTAGTCACATACATCGACACAGTATACGAAGGGGATCAACAATTGTGAGTTGGTACAATAAGACGCTCAATCGGGCGGAATGTCCTCGCGCCGAAATTAAGCGCTTCAAATCGATCTTGGTCAATAACGATCACACCATCGCCAGCCGGGTGCAGGACATAATGGATCCGGAATTCAAAGTGTCAACGATTAAGTTGCAAGAGTTGGGCAACTGTAAGACACAAACGCCACACCACCAAACGCCGATCAGCAAAGGCGTGCCTATCGAAGAGCCGCCAATCTCCGACCATGACGACTATTGGATCACATTTATTGTGCCGGCAATTCTTATTGTCTTCATGCTGCTGCTGACCGGCATTGTGGCATGCGTGATGTACAGGCGCCGGCGAACCGGTAAGATGAATGTTGAAGAGGACGGGCGCTCCACGTACGGCAATAAGGGCATCCCCGTTATATTCCAAGAAGAACTCGAAGAAAAGCCCGAGCCAGGTACTATAAAATTCATAAATAACTTTTAACATTTTGCAAGCCATCCTAGTTTGCCACTGCCTTCATTTCGTTAACAATTTAAGCGTGCATATGTTTTCCCATAGTGTTCATTATGTGAGCGTGTTGCGTTTTTGATTGGTGGATGTTGTCTTCAGGTGGCGCACAGTAGTCTTTTATTTTTATGTCGTTCGAGACAGTAGTGTATTTCGTAATTTTGTTTCTCTTCGCCTGGCGTTGCGCTTTCATTGACGGCCTTTCTCTTGCTCGCCTTGTTTTGTCTGCGCTAAACGTTTCAATTTTAGGTACGAAGGCGCCCGTAATTCTTAAGGACGAAAAGCCTCCATTGGCTCCACCGGAATACAGCAAGAGCGGTTCGCTGAAACTAACCGACGACTCTGAGCCTTATCAACCGCCACCGCCGCCATTCACTCGGCCACAGGACAACAACCGGCAACTACGACCGAAACCGACGCCCACCTACAGGAAGCCACCACCGTACGTACCCCCTTAACAGTTACAGTTTACGTTTTGGCAGCAATAATATTAACAACTCACACATCAGTACTATAAAGAGCAAGCTGTAGTTGCTGAACGCATTCGATTGATTTTATCTATTGGTCTATATTTTAACTACTTACAATTTTTAGCTTAGGTCTGTTTTGACGTCATGCTTGCATCTGTTATAATCCCATTTTGCAAAAGATAACGTATTTCTTAGTTTTAGTTTGATTACGTTTGGTTTAAGCTTGCATATGAAGACATTGCAATTTTTCGCGTGATTTGAACTTTTTAAATTCGTATGATAGCAATTTTGTGGGTTTGATTTGACGTATTTTAACTGTTTGGAGTTTTCATTCCAATTCTAATTCTAATCAGATATTATCTTATGACCACTGTTTACCACTTGATGATGACTACTGAACTGAATTCCTTGGCATTTTCAGACTAAGTATTGATTAAAGCATACATACCAAAGAGAGAGGAATTTCCTAGTTATAACTGACATCACAAAGCATTTAACTACAATTCATTTTTGGTAACTTATTTCATGACGTTAAGGTTGCTATATTGTAACGATACATTTCACTCGCTATATCATAAATGAACTATGAGGAAACATATCTCTAAATATTATTCTAACATAGATGTACATGACAAAATCAAACTGACTTGGGGATGGCATTTGAAACTGTGTTCATTTGAAATTTATATACATATATTATTGTAAAATACTGATATTAATGATGTCCCCAGCACGGCAAAGAGATTGGCAATCATTAGTGATATTAAAAGGGAAGAATACTCTGCAAATATAGGCTACATTCAATTAATGCTTTTGCCATGTACTTAAGGATAAAAACTTAATCCTGTATCTGTCAGTTTGCAACATTGGCAAAAACGCACAATTTTCAATAACGCACTTACTGACTGAAAAACTGCCTCTTTATTGTCAAATATACCTAGTATTTGCAGAGAACTGAAATATTATGACTGTGTTCCTTTTGAATGTGTATTTTCTAGAAAGGGTCCATCCCTTTCAAATACCAGAACGAAATCATAGCGAATTATAATAAAAATATGTGTCTCCCCTGTATAACATATATAAATAACTTGTAGGTATGTAGGGTATATTGATTGATATAGATCCAAAAAAATATGCAAATATGTGCATAAATAATATATGAAAATTGACTATACTAAACATTTTTTAACATGTATCTGATTGTTTTTTAACTTTTATAAATAACAGTCAGCTTCAACTGATAGATTTAATAAGTAGTAATGCCATTTATTATAATTTATTATTATTGGTTTAAAATTATTGATTGAATTTGTAGTTATTCTCTTACATATGTATAGTCTAAAATACACTGAATTGATAATTTTATGTTTGATAGTCTCTTGATGGGATTTGCAGCTTGCCTGCAGGTATATATAAAGAAATTAAATTGAGAATTCTTATTCCTTCTATCTTATAATTATATATTTTCACAAAATTAGTAAATTTCAATATGTGAATAGATGACTTATTATATTTATTATTCCAGAATGCAACATGTGCAAAATTGCTTATTGTGTAATGGTTTTCACATGTATTTAACAATGGCCAATGCTTAAGGTAATCTATACAAATCTTTTCTGTATATTCAACATGTGAACAAACTTTTCTTAAACAGATATTTTATTATTTATATTATTAAAGATGGAACTCCTGTTTGAACACTCAAATTGATGCTATATCTTTCTGGAACAGCTTTATATGGTATCGTATTTACCACTATTGAAGAGTAGTGTTTGACAATTTATAGTTGTGGTGTCTTCTGTTATACCTCTTCTTTCTTGTTTGGTTTTCCGTAATACTAACATAATATATAATAATATTATATTATTCACCAAATTATTTCATGTTTACCGTATGGCTTGATTGTTTTCTTGATTATCCTCGCGCTCAGAACTAAATTAAACCATGGAGGAAGCAAAATCACGCTTTACTCCCTCATATATAGTTGGCTTGATGAGGATTGGTTTTTATGGTCGCCTCTAGCCAAGTTTCAAACCGCAGGAGTAATGTGACACTTTACTCCTCCTCTCAAATAACGAGGTATCACTGTAATTCAAGAAGTGACGTAGTGTTCTTTGATGACATTTTAACGCTACGCCATTTTTACTGGAGGTTTTGGTGTTCTGTTAACGGGTTAATGCAATGGGTGAATAAATTTCTAATAATATGATTTATAATTGAATTATCTATTGTTGGAGTCTGCACTACATATTTGAGGATCTTGAGAAAATAGTGCATATTTTAAAATCAACAACCAAAGGTTCTCATTTGTACTGCATGTTCTCATATTAGTTGCTCAGGTACTAAATGTGATGTCCCATAGCAAAATGGATACCTGGTATATCATGCAGTACATGAAATGAGGTGAGTGTTGTACCATATTGCATGATAATTTAGATACACATGAAAATGCTTCATTACTAATTACATGGTTTTGTTTCAGACCTGGATGGTCCAGGTGCCACAGGTGCTAAGGGCAGAATGGATCCTTGGTGTAAAATGCAGTGCAAGGAGGCAGGTGTGTGTTGGGTCATATTGCATCATAGTTTAGATATGTATGAAAGTGCTGTTAATTACATTATTTTCTTTCAGACTGTTGTATGGATGTGATCTCCAATTGCAGAATGAACCCTTGGTGCATAATGCAGCAATTACTATCAACATAGGACTTTTTGCAATGGTTTCCGAATGGGGGATATAATGACTGTGGGTGATTAAGGTATTGTATCAACAGTTCTTTCCAATATATTCAATATGAGAATAGGTAACTAATAATATTTATTATTACAGAATCTGCTAGTAGTCAGAGTCTTCAATTCATATTGGAACAATTTCTATCAACATAGCACATTTTACATTGGTTTCCATATGGTGTATGTAATAGCATATTGAAATATGTGTACACATGTCTCATTATTATTTTTGCAGCGTCTGGCGAGCATGGCCAAAGTCGCCATAGTATGACGGTGGACCTTATGTAAGGTATTTTGTAAATCTCATAATCAATGTGTGAGTCGCCATTGTATGACGGAGGAATTTCGGACAGCGTTGAACACTTCCCCCAATTATTAAGGCATTTTATAAATCTCATATTTAATGTGGGAACACAGGTCTTATCATTTTTATTTTTGCAGCATCTGCAAGTTTGGCTAGAGTCGCCATTGCATGACGGAGGAATTTCGAGCAGCGTTGGACACTTCGCTCTAATTATTAAGGTATTTTATTAACAATTTATTTTCGTATATTCAATACGTGTGCACATGTCTTATTATTTTTATTTTTGCAGCATCTGTGAGTATGGCTAGGGTCGCCATAGCATAATGGAGAAATTTCGGGCAGCGTTGCTCCAATTATTAAGGTATTTTGTAAACAATTTATTCCCATATTCAATATGTGAACACATGTCCTATAATTTTTATTTTTGAAGTATCAGCGAGTATGACCAGACTCGCCATCGTATGACGGAGGACCTTCGGACAGCGGACACTTCGCTCCAATTATTAAGGTATTTTGTAAACAATTTAGTCTTATATTCAATATGTGAACACATTTCCTATCATTTTTATTTTTGCAGCATCAAGTATGGATGGAGTCGCCACTATATGACGGAGGAGTTTCGGGCAGTCTTGGACACTTCGCTCCAATTATTAAGGTATTGTGTAAATCTCATATTCAATATGTGAACACATGTTTTATCATTTTTATTTTTGCAGTATCGGCGTGTATGGCTAGAGTTGCCATTGTGTGACGGAGGAATTTCGGACAGCGTTGAACACTTCGCTCAAATTATTAAGGTATTTTATAAATCTCATATTAAATGTGTGAACACATGTCTTATAATTTTTATTTTTGCAGCATCTGCGAGTATCTGCGCTCCAATTTTAAGGTATTTTGCAAATCTCATATTCGACATGTGAACACCTGTCTTATCATTTTTAATTTTGCAGCATCGGCGTGTATGGCTAAAGTTGCCATTGTATGTCGGCGGAATTTCGGGCAGCGTTGGACACTTCGCTCCAATTATTAAGGTATTTTGTAAATCTCATTCAATATGTCAATGCATGGCTTTTTTGAAAATGTGCAAAAATGTACCAAAGACTATAGTCTTTGAAAAATTTGCAAAAATGGCAACAATCTTTAAAGTTGAATAACTCGAAAAGTAATGGGACTTTTTGACTGATT
>JARJDZ010005099.1:0-46125 GCA_030264555.1 Aleochara sp. GC000083 | reverse complement strand
TTGCATCAGACTGGAAGTCTTGTAGTTTGTAATGGAATCGCAACATTGTATGCATTGAACTGCTTACCTATATAATCAGATTGTGTTAGTAATTAAAACAATAACAATGAATTTTTATGTCTTACATTAGCTGTTAAAAAACAGCTGTTGTTGCTGAAGATGAAGACCCCATAAACTTGAAGATTGCAATTGGCAACTGACTTAACTTTCAACAGTCAATTGCATAACTGTAAAAGAAGAAGCAACATTGTTAGTCATACATGTACCTGAAACATGGTTGGTTTGTATAGCTTACATTGACTGTTTGGTAACAGCCGCTGGTTGTCTAAGTCCTGTAACCCTGGACCAGGAGCCCTTACAGAGTGCTATCAACCGGAGCCAGTTGAACCCTGGTTTTTTAACGAGGTGTTACTCCTCGAACCCTCCTCCTTCATTATCACTTGCATGATAAGGCCCCCGGCTTGGGACGGGTATAGCGGAGTTAAATCTCCTCCCTCAAAGGTTTTGTCTCTGGTTTTGTGCTTACTTTCCATGAATAGATTCAGAGTGCGCCCTCAAGTAGCGACACAGAGAATTAATAAAATCACATGGAAATAACCTGTAAAGTTCTTAGTTGAGCACGAAATATCAAAATTTTAAAATTGTTGTTTAGTTAGCTACTTATTCTCAAAATAATGGGCCGTAAAATACCAGGACGTAAACATCGTGGGGTTCGTGATCCTGAGAAACAACGACTGGAAAGATTTGACAGGTAATTTACAAACATAAAATTTTAAAACAATAAATGTACATTCATTTTCAGAATCAAAGATAAAATAAACGCGCCTCCAGTTGATAGAAATCAACAAGAAATACCCAAAAGTTTAGCCAAGTTTATTGAATTGAGGGATAAGGCACATAGAGAGGAGCTTTTAAAAAAGCAAAGGTCAAAGGCAAAACAGAAAGATTTACCCATTTCATTCAAGCCTAATACCTCGGGTATGACAAATCATAGTGGACCAGTATATACACAGGAACCTGATGAGTCTGACAAAGAGTTCTTAGGAAGAGTTAATCAGGCTGTAGAGGAAGTAATACAGGAAAGAGAACTTGTCGATAAATATAAGGTACAAATTGAGCAAAATAAAAAAACTGGAGAAGTAGATATGGTTCTTAAGAGAAAGGACACACAATCTACATTACAACAAAATGGTAGTAGGTCCACTCATATAAAGAAGATGTGTAAAAGTGTGCCAGCAACTAGAAACTCAGTTAAATCCAAATCCCAGAAGCAGTTAGACAAGCAAAAACTAAGGAGAGAATCAAGGAGCAGAGATATGATTGAAGATGCTGTTGAGGTGCAGCATGAATCAATTCGATTTGGTGAGGTTGCTCATGCACCACCAATGTTAATAAGACCAAAAAGGGCTGGAAGACTGAATGCCACAGTACGAGTAAGTTATTTTGCACTGGTCAAATGCATATTTAATGTCAGATGTCTGTATTTCAGCCAGGAGCAAGGGATCTCATGCTGAAAGGTGTCATCAGTCAGAGTGTCAAGAGCCAGAAACAAAAAAATCAGTTGAACAATGCTTCTGGACAAAATTCACTGAAAATTCAAAATATGGCAATTGACAAGAAGGGCAAGAGGAAGAACTTGCCTGTTGCACTACGACGTCAGTTGGACAAGCAGCAGACAGAGATTGTTCATGCCTACAAGGAATTGAAGAAGCAAAGACATTCTAAATAGTGATACTGAGATCACTTTTGCATCAGTTTACATTCACATTTGCAGAACTGCATATTTGTTATTCTAGAGATACAGGTGAAAATATACAGAAGGGATGTAATCTGTTGTTTCTAGAACTTGTAATAAACAATCCATATTGGAGAACGGAGGAATAGAAAGTTAAGCGTTCAGCAATTCTATTAATTGAGATAACGCTTGCATAATTTGAGGTTCATTTGATTAATATCACACAGCTGAGGATCATCTAGGAGAAATGTTTTCTCATGGGAGAAACCCAGCGCAATTGTATTAATGTGTTAATTACTTTTTATAACAAAATTAATCTATGGTGAGATTTGATGAAGCTGTTTCAATTGGTGCTAATACCTGATTGTAGTTAAATAAGCTTTGTGATGTTATTGTATTCTGGCAATTGATACGATCTACAAGTAATTAATATCTAATTATCCGACACTTGACTAGTTCAGATAATTCCACTTGAATGGTATTTTGAAAATTAAGAGTAACGCGAGTCGCCGAAATTCTACAATTTTATTGTAAATCTGATTTTCCTATTATATTAATATCCTAACAACACTGCTGCACATTGCAACATTACACCCTGGTTCTACTGCAATATTAGATTTACCAGAATTCAATTGGAACTACTCCCATCATGCATGTTCCACAAATGATGTTGAACAACGGGTTGGCGCAATCGGTTTGTATTGCAAAATGAATTGCATTGTGCAATGCGGAAATCATATTGCTTGCTGACACATGTACTATGTACTTGAACCTGACGATCAACCGGAATGTACATGTACATTTTTAATCATAAATGTGAAGGAACTGTATAATACAGTAACGTATCAAAAACATTTGTCATTTCGAAGCATGTTCAACGAGCTAATTGAGATCAGACAGATAATCGTTCTGTATCTAATCATAAAACAATGGGATGATCTACGTAAGAATTGCAATTATGTTTCGGGCTCTGATAAAACGCCAAAAATTCCCGGCTGTTGTACTCATGCGTATTAACGTGTGACTCAGATACAATCGATTTAAAATTCGCAGTTTATATAAAAAAAAAACAGTCATTGTACTTGCATCTCATTGATAACATTATTAAGTAACTAAATGTGTCACTGTTTATAAATAAGTTGCGATACTTTTTCCGTAGTGGACTAAGCAATTTTGCGCAAGAACAATACGACGATTATCTATTATCAGCGTAAGCAAATGCGAGCCAAATGACTAGGTATCAATAAGAATGTTTGCACCATTCAGTTCCCTGAATGTGCTGGGGTGGGGGCTTGCGTAACGACATCCAATTCGAAATTAACATGGCAAACACGCCGAATTCAATTACAACGTATCAATAACAATCGATATGGTGCGAACGTTCGCTTCTTTATGTAATCACCGATATGTGCTCAATGGAAAAACACTAAGAAATGGACGAAAACATGATTAAACATGCGCGCCAATTTTTACACCGATTTAACCGCAGCCATTGCGAGCCGATGCGTTCTCTCGACTTTTCCTCTCAATCAGTCAGCGCCACACGCGCTTATTTTCCTTTCATTTCCAGTGCGAACATTTTCGACCCGCATGCAAATAGACTAAGCACCCACCAGTTGGTGATAATTAGCTCAAATTGATGTGTTTTAGGAAAGCTTAGAGTTGAGGTAAATTGACTGATTTCCTTTCCTCGAGTGGAAGAAACCGTTAAAATCGAACGTCGCGCTATAAATAAATTGATTGCGATTTTAGCACTTTGCACACTGCTATAAATATCCTGCATCCCGCACGAAACAGGAGTGTTTGATTGGCGTGGGTGCTAATTCAATTGTTGGTTCCTCGTAGAAACCATGGCGCAACGTCACGATCGATTTTTGTTTTGGAACGTGGAAGACGACGATCATGGTTCCTTCGTTTCGCAGCCAAATGTTGCTAATTTCCAGCTAAACGATACGTCATTAACGTTAATACATATTTTGAGAGAATGCGTTGCGAATGATGCAAACTTTACGACTGTTTGAGGCCGGGATTACAGCGAAATTTGTTTAGAACCTCTCAAAAACCCAATTTGTTGCTGCTTGTTCGGAAAATCTGTACGTTTAATTACTCTTACAAAGTTCTCGGAATAATTCGTATCCAAAGTCGCGAATAACGTGCGCGGCTTGTCTGCATTTTTCTTCGAAAGATTACGATTTTGTTTGAATCCGTTATGGTCTTAATCATTTAGAGCACACACTGCGCACTTATTGACACACAAATATGGAACGAACTATTTGGTTAGCGCGAAGCGTGCAGCTGCATTCGAAACATTGGCATAATATTTAATTATACGAATGCTAAACGTAGGTAAACGCCGATGATTGCTTATGCGCGACAAACTAATTATGCACATTGTAAATTGAATGTTGCAATCGCAAATGAATCGCCGGCCAGCAGTCATTGAAATTGTGGTGTCACGACTGCCCAAAGAGGCAGGCAGCTTTGGTATTGTGAGGCTGGATGTGCGCTTAATTACAGATCGCCGGTGCGCGTTGGCGGTGCTGATCAAGGAAATGCTATTTGCTGATGCTATCTGGCACAATGTTCCAGGCAGCGTCCGCAAACAATCCGATGCAAATATCGGCCGCACACAACATACGCTCTACAAAGAGCGCCAATGCAAATTTGCTCAAAAATCGTGCGCAATCGGAAGCAATACACGGCCTTAGCGCGCGCGATAAGCGCGAGCCTTGCGTTTCAAGTACGCGTTGAATTTGCACAAGAAGGACCCTCGAAGGTGGCAAACGCTGGCTGCAAACAAACACTTGCGCATCCCATTTGCATACAATTTAGCAACTGATAGCGGCGTAACTGGACGTAAACAAATGTCGATGATAGCGGCTCAAAATGCAAATGATTCCTTCGCGGAAAATTTTCGAATTTCACTCAACTAGGCGCGCGCGTCAAATCGTCTGACAATCAATGTACTTGGGAGAGATGGTGGCTGATAGCGGTGCAAATTAGATAATTAGAACAATAAGGGCAAGCGCAATTTTTTCGGCTTCAATTTGCTGTTTACATTTGTACTTGTTCGTCTCAATAATTTCCGTTGCGCGATTCTATTGTATCTCTAATTGTGCCATAGTGATTAATCCAGTCTATTTATAGAAGATTCAAACAATTTCGGTATTTCACACACAATCAGTGGCATTTTAAGATCGCTGATAAGACTGGAAGGATGATGGATTTCTGCGCTATTGCATCTTGTGCGCAATGGATATCGGTGAATGTTTGTAAACAACTCATGATCCGTAGACTTGGGGATGATCCCAGGTGAGAACTGGTGATAAGAAATCAATCTTCAAGGTTTTCAAATGTACATCCGGTGATTAGATAATGTTGCGCACAATGATGAAACAATAATCAGCCAAGAAACAATTGCATGCATTCAATTACTTGATGAATTAGCCCAAAAAGCAATCAGCCCATTGTGGCTCGAAATCAACAATCAATCGATTTATTTAGATTTCAATGCTGTGAGAACGGGGCAAATAATAGAATTAGACCGTACTGATCATTATCGAAAGCCAAATATAGAGTGATTTAGCATGGCAACCTAGCGAAACAAGCATGATAGGAATTAATAAGCAGGCACACAAATAGGTATCCATCTGATTTTCGTGACAAGCATTGTTCGGAGAGGATATTCGTGCACTCGAAATGCGGCACAATCGCACAATTAACGCCGAGGCGAAAAAACTACGTGATAAAAGTCGAGGATTCGCGAAAAACGCGATGTAAACAATCAAGGTGCAAAACGGCAGCGCGCGCGCCAAGGAGCTGGCGAGAGAGTGGTTTCGGTAGCCGATCGATCAGGTTTTTCACCTTATCACCTTGGATCGGGGCTCCGGCGATCGCATGCATCAAATTTAAATGCGCGGCGCGCACACGAATTCGCCTCGAACGAGCGAAACTTGGCCGATTCGGTGGCGAAGCGCCGAAATGCTTGGCATTGCACTTGGCATTGCAATTCGGATTCGCCACGCCGAAAATTGCCCGCGCGATAATTAAGCACGTACGGGCGCGCACCTCGCGGACCGGGGCGGGCGAATGCGTAACGCCGATGAGGTGGTCGCGGTCGCGCAGAAAGCGCGCTTAAGTTCGGTTTTTCGTGGCTGTGCGGCGGCGCGGGCGGCTCAGACGGTCGCCCGAGGTGGCGAAGCAGCATCCATACCGCGGCAAATATCATCGACGAACCGACGCGCGCACTCGCGTTTTTTTTTTCGCCTCGATTATTAACTTTCGCGTTAATAATTGTTATAAAAGTCGGACGCGCCGATTACGATCAGATCAGTTTGAATCCGGATCTCGCCACGATCGTGTTGATAACTGAGAACTGGCACTTGGATCTACTGTGTGCGGGCGGATAATATTCGTGGGTTTTGTGCTTAAATACTTAAACCAGTGTAACTACAGAATTCGGTGCGATTTTTCAATTGGCCGACTGCGTACAAACAGTGAAATGAACCAACTTCAAATTGCTCTTCTAATATTGTTTATAAATTATTGGTAAGTGAAGCACCCGTCTAACCATTTTTTCTGGGATTCCTAACACCCTCTCTGTCCCTTATAGTGGATGCGCTACAATTCCTACTCAAGTGGGCACCACAGAAGATGCAAGCAGCGGAAGTTTGCTAGACGCGACAACCATTAACAACGCAATCCATCCACAAGAGGACAATTTTACGGACGGCGATGATGTCCTTAAACAGGACGAAGAGCCAATGCTCGTCAGTGGAGACGGCGCAACCCATACACCGTCACCGTTGGTACCGGTCACACCGACTGACGACTGTATCATTGGTCCGAAACCGGACGAGATGAGCCAGGATAAATTTTCCTCGCAACTTACGGATGGCTGTCGTTACGACCGCCTGGTGAAGCCGATCACGATGGGCCCGCTGCCCGTGACGATGCTCGTCGACATTCGCCACATTGAAGCCGTCGACCAGCTGCAGTTCAAGATGCACATGCTCGTGCAGTTCAAGTACCTGGACCCGAGGCTGGACTATCGTGAGATCTCCCCGAAACGCGGCGACATGGTCGGCGAGGTGAAACTACGCGACAAGATCTGGATTCCGCACATTGTCATCTACAACGAACGGGACACGAACATCATGGGCCTGGAAGGAAAGGATATCCTCGTTAGTATCAGCCCCAATGGGCATGTAATATACTCGTATCGCATGACGGCGACGATCTACTGCTGGATGGATCTGAAGAAGTTCCCCTTCGATGAGCAAGTGTGCGCCGTCAACTTCCGCAGCTGTAAGTAAAAGCAGAATTAGTGTACGCATTCATGTAGCGTTCTGTAGCGTACTTAACTTCGTTTGTTTGTCATAGGGACGTACAATGCCTCTGAGTTATCCCTTCATTGGGAGGACGTCTCGGTAGCATCCCAATTGCATCTCACAGAGTTTCGGCTAACGAATTACTGGACGAGTCGTAACAATGTCAACGCAAGCATGGCGCGTGCTGGAGCGTTTGTGGGAAACTTCAGCAATCTCGTCTTCAACTTCCAACTGTCGCGTGAGATCGGCTTCTACATCATGGACTACTTCATACCGTCCATTCTGCTGGTGGCAACCTCCTGGGTGACCTTCTGGCTGCAGGCGGACAACACGGCGCCGCGCGTCACGCTCGGCACCTCGACGATGCTCTCGTTCATCACCCTTGCGTCAGGCCAGAGCAAAAGTCTGCCGAAGGTGTCGTACATCAAGGCGAATGAAATTTGGTTCCTCGGCTGCACGATGTTCATATTCTTGTCGATGGCCGAATTTGCCTTCGTGAACATCATCTGGCGCAGAAAGTAAGTCCGACGCACCATGCTAATGAACAAATTAACTGAATGTATTGTGTTGTTGCAGGAAGCAGATTGAATTGAAGAAGGTAAACAGCAAGTACATTTTGAAATCTACCATCACTCCGAAGTTGGCGCGCCGGGAACTTCAACGTTCGCTGTCTGCAAGTAATTTGCACAAGTCGCATTCCTGCTCCAGCTTGTACGGCAACAGCAATCGGTCTACAATCGACAACAACTATCTCACAGTGAATGTAAGTTGAGTGATATGAAATATTTACCTTGGCGACTTTTGGTGGTTCAGCATTGTTGACAATCTCGATTCACCTTGCAGAGCTATCACAGCATGACGGTGCCGACAATCACGATGCAGAGTGAGGACGATCTCATACCGAACGATCGACGACGGGAGAGCGACTCGGTGACGGTTGCAATTCGATCGACTCTCAGTGACGACGACTCAATTACGACACGTTGGACGACAATGTCGCCGCAGGAGATCGCCCAGTGGATCGACAAGCGTTCGCGTCTCCTCTTCCCGACTGCGTTCATCATCTTCAACATCTTCTACTGGTCCTTCGTGTACGTGCTCTGAAAACGCCATTTCGTCTTTGTATACTTTGCATCTATTGTTCGCGACTTACTCATTGATCCTGCGCGGGCCAGCGTCTTGATGTCGTCCAGTTCTCGATTCCTGTTGGCGACCATCGCGAAGGGGGGAAGGACAAAAAGGAAGACCACCGGCCAAACCGAATCAGTATTCTTCGTTTAGCAAAATTAAGATGGCATTCCTCCAACTTGCTGATTAATTCTCCACATCTGCTGGCTACTTCGACTGCTTCCTAATCTTGCATTAATTTTAATACTTAAATTATTTGCGTTATTTATACGATTTGCTTGACATGTTGCGCGTGGACTCGTCGACATTTGGGGGCGAAGGGTGAGCACGCAAGTAGATATTCGAATGTAGATATTTCTATTACACACTTAGCAAACTTTAAACTATATCGATTTTCCGATAAATTGTAAATCTATCTAGTGTATTATTGTGATAGCAATAAACGTTCTCATATCAATATGTCTATTGCTTCTAGATAACTTTTATTATTAAAAATATGTACATTCTATGGTTAGTTGAAGTTCTAAGAGTGTTTAATGTGTTAACAGTAGGTTCTCAAATGGGCCAAAAGAAAGGATTTAAACTGGTGCGCCAAATCAAGAGCGCGATACTAGGCTATAAGTAGACTAGGCCTTCAACAACAACTTTTCAACACATTGCTTGAGATTTGAAAACATATTACGCAACATTTCCATGAAAGAAAATTGAAATAATCAGTTCTAATTATCTTCCAATGTATACCAGATTTGAAATTGGCTGGGAAAATACCAAAGTCAAATCTCAAACAACGCATTCATTTCGGACTAGTTATACCGGGAAAAATCCAAACAGATGGTTGGAAAATACGACTAGATACTAATAATTAGGGACTCAAATCGCAGACCCAATGAAGCTGCTTGACGAATCAGTCCACCAAATATTGACGAACGCCCAAGGAAAATACCCAAGAAAGATTTAAATTGCCTTACCATGTAACCATATTCAGTAGCAACATATTGTCGCATTGCTACAAGATAATTATTCGGCGTCTTCTTCGTTGAGGATATTTTCACTCAACGCTCGTCGCATATTTCCAATGCTGCCGGTGCTGCTAAAATCCGAAAACAGAAATATTATGCTTAGTTTGAGCGCGTTAGTCCTGCCGCTACCTGGAGCTGGAGTTTCCGGTGCGTGCTATTCGAATCGGCGGGCTCGGAGGCAGAGGTGGCAGGCGCATTCCAATTCCAGGACGTGAGACGGGCATCCCCATGACTCGGTCGATGCTGGAGTCATTCAGCTGGGGCAGAGCATCCGCATCGCTCTCCGCTGACGATGGCGGCGAATTACCATTCGCATTCTCGCTACTCGAGGTGCCTTTACGGAACATAGGATCACTATAACTAGAAAAATAAAAGACCAACAATCATGATGAGGCGCACGCTAAAATGGCATCCAGTCAAAACAGCAACTTTCCATAAATTATTTATAATCGATTGATTGGACTTGGAAGATCAAAGCGTCCGTCCGGGATTATTAATGACTTCAAAACCCAATCAATAGTCACATCAAAATAAAATATTTATGATGAGTGAAAATTGATCAACTCAACAGGCTCAGAATTGTCTCTTTTGGTAGCATTCAAGGACAATTTGAGGTTGTTTTTGTTTATTGAGTTTTAACGTTTAACATCGCATGGCTATAAGAACCTAGTAGAATCTAGTAGAACCGTAAAACTTACATCTTGCTTATTGGTGGTAATTTACTATCAGGTGTCATAAGTGAAGAAATTGAATAATCTGCGTAGGTAGATGCGTGGATCTCTTGCTGATAAATGAGGTAAAGCTCCTGCAGGTCTGGTGGCAGCTTTAGTTTGCCTTCTGGGAATCAAAATCAAATTAGGAATTTTAAAAAAAGTTTCTGGATTTGTAGAGTACCTTCCATCAATTGTCGCTGTCGAGTGATAATTTCCTCGCAGAGTTGTCGTTGGCGGTCGTACCGAAGGATAACAAGATCTCGACGGCGTAACTCATGCTGTCGAACTAATCTTTCGCTTTGCAAGGCCATTTTGTCGGCTTCCAGTTCATGGACGCGACACATCAGTGCCAAGATCTCTCGTTCGTCATCAGAGGACAACAGTGCAGGTAATTTCTGCAAAAGAAACAACTGGTATTAACGAACCCTTTGGAGGAACTATGGAGGGGCTTACATCTTCAAGTTCCACACCTCGTTGACGACAAGCTTCCAACTTGTCCTCAATGTTACCACGTAGTTCGGACCACTTCTCCTGCTCGCGTTCAATTTCGGCGAGTTCACCCCACGCCTGCTGCACGGCCAATTCACCTTCATTCTCATCGTCGAATGCCTCTTCCTCGTCGTGGCCAGCCGACCGAAAACTATCAGCGGTACCAAGCTGTCGACGTCGGATGGACTGCTGGGTCTGCGCCCGCGACATATTCAACGTGTTCTTGTACAACTTGTTGTTACGACTCTCCCAGTTGGAGATGACGAGATGCTGGCGTTCCGCCTCCATACCCAGCCCCAGGAGGTGCGAGTCAATCTCCATCAGCTTGCGCCGCAGCTTCATCTGCGTCTTGAACGTCTCAACGATTTGTTCGCGAATGTTCTTCACCTCGGCGTTGCGCTGTTCGGCATTGAGGCGGATGTCGGCTGAGCGTGGTCGCTCCTCAGTCATCTTCTGGCGTAGGCGCGAGATCTCATCGCGCAGCTCGGTGATGACTGTTTGGTACTGGTTCACGTGGTAATTGACATCGAGGACGGTGCGCTCAACTTTGTTGGAGATGTGGTTCGCACGATCGGCGTAGATGAGTGTGTTGCGGGATTCGTCGCGTTGACTTGCGGCAGGACTCACTTGGGCGATCATCACGGTTTTGCTGTTACCGCTGAGGGCCTCCTTCAGGAGGCGAGTCAACTTCGAGTCGCGGTAGTTGACATAGCGAGCACCACCACTTAGTGCGTTGATGCAGTTGCCCAGCGCCAGTAAGGAGCGGTTGATATGGGCGCCTTCTTGAAGACGCTTCCCACGATTTTTGGTTTTGTTGGCTCGCTCTGAGCCGGCCAAATCGATCATGAATAATTTGCCCTGGCGGATTTTCATTCGCAGATGGTCCTTGGCGTCCAGAGGCACTGTATGCCTCACGGTGACGCTAAGCAGCGCGTGACTCCTTGAAGATGTCTTATTCATCGCTGTAGGTTCAACGGTTCGTGCCTTATTTCCCTTTTGCAAGAGGTTCATTACCTGCAAATAGACGCAGCTTTAGTAACTAATATCTTCGATAAATCGAGCTGCAGGAGGTATTAATTACCTCATTTGTTGAAGTTGTAGATAATTCAGTGAGTCCAGCCACTTGAATGCTGCGCCCCTTTGAGTCCTCCCGTAATTCCAAGTATCCTGATGTGGGATTCAGCAAGTCTCGAATTTGTTCGTTGTAGATTTCCAAATACGACATAGTGACCTACAATGAAAGCCACAAGAACCAGTTACAAAGCTGCTACTGCAAATACATGCTCTTCAAAGAAAGCTGGTTAATGTGTTTGGGGAAACTTATGGATTCGCTTCTGGGGCAATGAAACATGCAGTTGAATGTAGCCAAGAGGCATTTGCATAATGACCTGATGCGAAAATCAATGTCTTGAGTCGTGCCGCACTCAAAAGAAACCACACTAAACTTGGAAATATTTGCTGCTGTCAGACGATTCCAACCTTAAACATTTCCTTATTACAAAATTATTTATGCGAAGCTAGCGTTGAAATGTTTTCACCATCGGTGAAAATCAGCGAGGCTATGAAATGACGGAAAAACGAATCGATGACGTTGATGAAAAAACGCAAAAATTCATTACGAGCTGTGAAGCCGACACATCAAGACCTCTCCTCAAAATTCTCAATGGTACTCTACAATTTCCAAATTTTCCAAATTCGAGTGTAAAGCTACATCGACCAACATCAACAAGAATTTGGGATGGATAGATTTATTCCACACTTCTAACCGACGGCGAATCGCACATAGCGGTTTTTTCGACCTGCCTCGGATGGACACAACGGCGCATTGGGTAGCGCTTCCCAAGCACCGTTAGCTGCTTGCAAGATGCCCCTGTAGAAGAACGCCACTGCAGTGCTCGCCGCGAGGATCAACGGAGATTCGGTGCGCCCACAACCGATTGCCGAAGGACGGAAGTCGGAGGTGCCCCCTTCGAGGACGCCCTACACTGATCCTCGAGAATCCACGTCTAGCCCGTTGCCTGCCTCTGAACGGGAGTTCACGCCGGATTCGCCGCCTGATTCCTCAAGCACTTCAATGTTCTTCCTTGATTTATGTTCAATGTTAAATTTGTTAAATGTATAACGCCCGACGAACACGCTTTAATACTAGAACGTGTACAATACGGTGGGGACATCAAAACTAATAAATCTTAGCTGGGATCCCATTTTTTTGTATTATTTCTCCGAGTTGTTCATTGGATTAATTCTGATTCATACAATTTTTGAGGCATCAAAAATAGAAGGCCCTAATGGGGCCCACATTTTTAATAGGGCTCCTCTCAAAATGTAAATTATTCAATTTTTGATTGACATATTGTCAATTCACGTATGTCAATAAATTAAAATTAATATTTAGAAAGCCTTGGAACCGGAAGTAACCCACATTAGAGAAGGTCATGGAGAGAGCAATGGTATTACGGAATATTAAAAATTAAAACAATGCAGCGCCATAAACGTTGTTATTATGAACTATTAGTTCAGAACTAGTTGAGTTACCGTGTCAAATTTAGATTGTATGTCGCCAATTCTCACCGGAAATAAACATGCCGACATGTTGCTAAAATCTAGACTGCCATGAAAAACAAATTGACAAGTCAAAGTGAAAACAGGACGAACATCACATTGTAACACAACACCTACAGAGAACATCCAAAATTATGGCGGTGATTTTCCATCCAAAATAATGTTTGGGTTTTCCAAGGACCATCACTAAGAACAATGGTTCCTTAGCAAGATCACACCGTTAATCAAGTGGGATAACCCCGATTCATCAGTAGAAGTAGAACAGTAGTGGGACTTCAATCATTTCATACTATGACTTGATTAGCGGATGGAAGCTGCCAGAAACACCACTCGGTAGCGGATGGAGCGTCGACTATTCGAACTAGCCCTCGGACCCAATTTCGGGACTTCATACTGCATGGGAGTGGTTCGGATGCAGAGCCCATCTCCGTCGATCTTCAAATTTCATCATCAATTGAAGAAAACCAAATACATCATAAATTACCCGCTCAATTAGTATTAAAAACCACATTAGGGCACTGTAGTCGTGTAACGTTAATAAAATGTATATACCCTATTTATGTCTTTCATTCGTTTTTCGAGCGGTCTGATTCAAGGCGCCCTAGGGCTTCCACAAATGCATATTTGTAGACAGTCTGCTGTAGTAAATTTTGACGTTTCTAGAATACCAAAGCCGTCTACATTTTTGAAATTTTTCTAGAATACCAAAGCCGCCTACATTTTTGAAATTTTTCTAGAATACCAACGCCGCCTATATTTTTGAAATTTTATTTCAGCCATCCCCTCCACCTATTACGGCAGCAAATCAAGTTGGCCATGATCGAAACTAATGACATAAGTGAATGTCATCTAACAGGACACTTTTATCGCAAAACGCACGCACAACACACGCAGAAATGCATTCCATCCAAAATTCTTCGTGATACCTCTAAACAATTGTTATAGTAATTAAGTCCAACCAAATGTACAGCATTTAATAAACGTATACACCTTCGGGCTGTTATCAGCAAGCCCAATCTCGAGCATGGAACATACCACCAAGCGCACTCCAAACGCACGATCCGGAAACAACATATTGAGTGTGATGGTGCCGAACGAAGCGGAGGATAATAATGGGCATCAACATCAAGGATCTGGAGACAGGCCAACAAACTACCGGCATCCGTCGCCTTTGTATCGCTCTGGTTGCAAGGCATCATCGCAGCAATATGGCCCAAATTTGCAGTGATTTAACTATATCGCGTTCTTGGGCATCCCCATCCCCATCATGGAACGTAGCCGCAACCAAAATTCCAGTTATAAATGTATCAAATTTTATAATAAATATGTAAAAACAAATTTCTGTCTTTCATTTTTGGAAAATGTCATAGTTATAATGGGAAATGTCGTTGTCCCAATTAGAAATGGTCCTATGTAAGGGGTTCTCAGCGTTTTGTAACCCACGGACCAGTAAATTGAGAAAAATTGCTGATACCCTAGAGCAGATAGCGAAAACGTTCTGGCGTATAAAAAATGCACGGTGTGTGAAACGAATGATCTAAATGCTTTCAAATTTTCAGCGATTTGCAATATCGGGAATCATTTTGTTTATAAATTATTAATGTTTATAAATAAGAATTAAGTTTTCATAGTTCAAAGGCGGAAATTACACACGGGACTCCTTTTGAGGGACAACATTTTACTGTCATGGGGCCAGGCCAAAATTTTTGAGTGGCACATCAAATATAGTCAAGGTATACTCGATTAAATATCTATAGAGGTGGATGATTTAACGACGTTCCTGATTGGCCAGAGGAAACAAATCCGTAGCATGCCATGGATGAAATTAACGTCAAAATGTAATATTGAAAAATCATTCTGATTATCGTAGTAAAACACACATCACACACAAAATCCATCCAAAATTTTCAGTGTTATATCCTATTGCATTTTATAATATTTAAGTGAATATGACTAACTAAGAATGTACAACTGATTATACAACAAGATGTAGTGGAGTGAAGGAATTTAAGCGTCTACCGTTTAGCTTGCCCCTTCGAAGCAAGAACCTCAAGAATGCGAGCCTCATTTACCACCTCAACTCGGATAACGTATCAGCGACGAGAATTTCAAGTAAAGCAGAGCGGAGTAATTTCACTGACACCAAAGAGAAGAACGAGCAAACATCTTTAACATCCTCAATGATTTATTCCATCTGGTTGACTCGATAGCATCGTCGCTACAATTGCTGCTGATTAACCGAAATATTTCTGTTTGTATTTATTTTTTTTGTGGAACTATGCGCCAAAATTCATGTTATATGTAATAAATTATCGTGAGAAATAAATGTATAAAATCCATTCCAATCCAATCCTTGTAATCATTTTGTTTTATGCTTATATTATTTGCAAAATGCAAGTTCCTATTGAAAATTTGCGCAGGGCAAAAACTATCAAATTGGCCACCAGAGGGCGCCAAAGTACGGATTGCAAATATTACAACAAAACTAGAATGCTATGGAAAATTGACAAGTGAGCTCGAAATACACAAATTTGCCATATTGCAATTCGAAGCAAGAAAAAGCAAATCTCCTCCAAATTCTCTGTGATTCCATTCACAAATTTTAACAAAGGTTTGTGCGCTATTTGAAATTTATACACCTAACTAATAATCATGTAATTTTAATTTAGGGCATCTGCCTCGGATGAAGTTCTGGGCGAAATGTAAACCAGCAATGGAGCCATCATGTACAAAAATACCATCAAGGTGTCAACCCCCTCGACGACACAATTTTGGACATCATGGAGCCTCATAAAAATCTCAGGGCATTGACTATAACAACAGTTTTAAAGCACTCTCAATTTCGACTATAACTGGACGACGAAAATAATTTGGACATCAAATTCAGCAGCGCATCTACATTAAGAAATATGGACAGCAGGGATTAACATCTTCAATTAAAAATCGGGCCTACGGACAACAACCAACAATAGCAGCAGCAACTTAATTGGACACTGTCCACATTTCTAAATATGCAATAAATTACTAAAGAACAATACAGCGTAATTACTTCTTTCAAAACACCAATGTAATAAATTACTTCTAATCGGAATAAAATTAAATTACGAATTATTTCGTTTCTTGTAATCGCATAAGTCGGCCATGTGAAAACAAATGACAATTAAAACAGGAAATCGATCAAGCTGACATGTTTCAAAATTTCCTGTGCACTTCAAATATCGACACGTAGCTCGCACACGCACGTCCTCAAGAAACGTTGACATGTACAAGAATTACGCAGAGAAGTGCTTCAAGAAGTCGAACAAGGGACGGTTCCGACTCACATGGAACCCGCAGCAAAATCGCAATCAATGGGTCACCAATACCGAGGGACAGGAACGCGCCCCCGGGACCGTGGCTGTGGCCATGGGGCACACGGAGCCTAAGGAGCCCCAAGCGACTCACGCCGAAGGCAGGAATACTGCCTGAGGACCCGACCCAACTATGGCGATTGTTTTTTTACAATTTCTCTACACTGCTGTAGTCCAACATCATCATAGAATCGCACCGAGACCCCATAAAGGGCACCTTTTATCGGACATACTTGAATTTTTTTTTTGTATTATGCGAATATTGACGTTTAATAAAGTGTAGGCTACATGCAAAGACCTGTTCGTTATTGGGGCCTATTGCGAATTTAAGGCATGAGGGGCAATTACATTTTGGGGTTCTCTAGGGTCATCATTTTATGAGACACGAATAAAGATGTCTGAATTTGGGGTCCTCCTGGCTCGAGGGGCTCCAGGATCAAGACCCATTGAAGGGACCCAAATGGGGCCCAAAATTATGCAACTGATATTGCATGACTGACGTCAAGGACCAAAATTGTGGATTAGAGTGCGTTGAAATTTCTAGTTATTTCGGCAATAGAAATCAAGGGTGCTGTGTGTGACATCACGAAACAAAATCGTTTTGTTTGCAAATGGCGTGCGCTCACAATAAATTGTAAAGCAACCTCGTCAATTACATCTCGCACAAAATTCCTTGTGATAAGCAGCAAATCAAAACCGTTTGGTGTCTGATCGTAAATTCACGTGTGTACACTCCGGAGCTGTGCACTTCACCGGGAGCTTCACAGGGAGCGCGCACCAATTTGGCCCTGCCGCCGTCCGACAGCCACTTCCGCCTGCCTCGGAGAGCCTGTCTCGAACCGGAAGCGGAAACGACGGACAAGATGCGTCACGCGTACGAGCAGATCTTCCCGGCGACCTTCATCCGGAGGCAGCTGGTATGGCGGAGCATGAAGTGGAGCCGCATGGAGCACCAAGCGAACCGGGCGAGGAACACCAATCGGACCCGAATGGCTCTGCACCACCTAGCGCCCCAGCCGAGCGTGCGCGGATTTCCTTTGCGAACGTCCTTCTAGTCCACCCTCTATCTACGCCTAATTCATCTACGCAATCGTTGCTAAATTTCTTGTTCCCTAATGTGTCTCGAATCTCGAGACCCCTGCAGATAGATTATTGTATATTGTTGTTGGAAGCACACTGCGCCTGGGTGCTTAAATTTCAAATAAATACTGCATGAATGTGAATCCACTTGTCTTGTCTTATTATATCTACATGTTCATTATTGAATTCGACATTGTCTTTAAAATGTGTCTCAAAAATTAAGCCCCTAGAGGGTGAGCAAATTGGGGCCTCGATATATATTACATTTTCCCCATTACATGACGACTGTTATCCTTGTTGTGACAGGACAACTAGCGACACCCTCGTCAAGTTTATAAACTAAAATCCCCCACTCTCAACGGATTTCCAAAAAAACAGATAGGCCATGGAACCGAACAAAAAATTGAACTGTTTTCTCGAACAGCAGTCATTATTCGTTTCGGCCGGACAGTGAAGGGAGGTCAATAGTCCTTCCTCAAAATTCTAAGTGATTTTAACAATCAATAGCTAATCCAGTTTCTCGAGATCGCAGTCGATTGCGTGTTGCGCGGCGTGCATCGAAATTAATTGCAATGGATCAGAATTTGTGAAAAAATTCGCCGCCTCCAGAAGCCCCAGCCGAGCAGCCCCTTTCTCGCTCCAAGGACGCATGGAGCCCGAATATGGTTGCGCTGCTGAATGCAGCTCTACGAACAGCCCCCTCGTATTTCCGTGCGGATTCGCAAGCGGAATGTGGACGCATCCTCGGGACATATGGAAGACCCTACGTTCGAACGTCGGCCAGATGGTGGCATCGTTTCGGGACTGGACTAGATTGTTGATTCAATTTTATAATTATAATTGAAATTTAGCTATTTACCCAAATTTTTAGTAGAAACGTATACAAGAATTCTTAGTAAAAATATACTTATAATCCTGTTGTAGTACGCCAGCGATGAACACCAGATCGCTGGCCGCAATGTTAACACCAAAGCATTGAAATGTGTGAGCAAATAATCCATTCCATTTCACCATGTGACATTTACATGTTTTTAAATGTTCCCAATAAATGTTAGCATTGTCCATCATTCATCACAAACCTGCGTTTTATTCTATGCAATTTAAAAGCCTAGTCCTATTTTTATATTTTCTTCCTAGAAGCAAGAATTAAGAACTGATTATTTTTGCAATATATTATGCACTAGAAAGACTAGAAGAGAAGACAAGAAAAATTATCCAGAGGATAAATCTACACTTTGGGGCCCAAAAAGAAACGAGAAGGACAAATATGATGTACGAATTGAAATTGTCATTTGCAAATTGTAAACAAATACAATGAACATTTCCTTTTATTAATTTCTGAAAACTTCTGTCATTTCTTTTGAAGGATGTCAGCCATTTTCCAATATGTAATTTGCATATTCATAAAAATCCATCACTAAACGGATATGATGATTAATCGTAGGGTGCCGTACCTCGAAAACAAATCGAAAAGTTTGCCAAAAATACCAAAAATCGAACGCCTGTGATTTGTGAATTTAAAAAATGTCGCCTACTTCGATGTCAAAATTTATGACATCAGCGCCACCAACGGCCTCAAAAACAACTATAGAAAAAAATGAATATTAAATATCCTAGACGCCGATCATTTTAATTCGGACAGCGGGACACACAACATCAGAAGGTCCCGTTCTAAATTTCTGAAAAACCTTTTGGTTTCTCTAAATTCTAGTAAAAATTAACAACAGCATTATTGCTATGAATTAATCAAGTACAAGCCTATATTTAATTAAAATCGCGGCGTTAATACCACTGGCTTCCAGAAATGTGGGGGGGCCCCGCTACGATTTGTATAGGCGACATTTAAGCACCCGCGCTTCGTAGGACATGAAGCGAAATCAACGTTATGAAGACCGACCGAATTGGCCCCATAGCTGGAGCAGCCCATGCCTCTGGGAATGATCCAGAGTTTGACTCCAATCTCGGTCATCTCAAACGGTAAATATAACATCTTTCGCATGCTCATTTTGCTAACCTAATCGAAATATTTCCTATTACAGTAAAAGACCAACATGCAGGGTGCGCATGGTCTACAACAAACCATCAATTTTATTGGCCGCTGGGGCCAATGCAACATTTAAAGTTTAAAAATCTTAAAGAAATTTAACTGTACTTTTGAGCTCATTAAATTCATCATATTTATGTCCATTTGTATTATTTATCGAAAATGATTTTTTTCCATTATTTGACGTTACATGAATGTCATATGCGGCCTCGCCTACTTGATCAGAAATTTTGTTAGCATGTCTAAACGGCTATTTATTTACGGGGGTGAACAAACGCTACATTCACCTTACGCATGAATTATTGGTGATTGTAGTGACCATGAAAACGGTACGCGTTGGGCGTCGACTCGAAGGTGAAAACGATGGCTCGAGCTTCCGGAAGGCCAACGGGAATAATTCCATAAAGGGTTTATTGCAAACGCATAATATATTTTGGAAAAGAAAACATTGACCTTGTAAGAAATCAAGGGACTATTGTGAAACTTGCAAGAATTGCAGTTTGCAAAAAGGGGCCCACAGTTGAATTTCAAATTGGGGCCCACATTATGGAAAAGTCAAAAATGAAGTTGACATTTATGTGACAACAAACAAATCAAATTAATGCAAAAGGTTATTTCATATGTGAGAATCAAAATGAGTGAAAAACTTGAAAATGTAGGTAAATCAAAAGTTTGAGGCAAAGAAAAAACAAATTACTATGAGTGTTTTGCCCAATTATCGTCGTGTACGATCAGACCGCAATAACAAATTGAAATGAAGCTGGGCCTACGAGACAGAGAACGCATCGGTCGATTTCTGAGGTAAAAAAGTAAATTATAGGGCTAAAGTTATGACAAAACAAGCATTTCTAATGAATAATTGATGATAGCTGCCTGTTTCCTGATTCAAGTCAATTTTACAGGGAAGACCAGTGGACGCAATTCGCAGGAAGAATGTGAGTGCTCTTGAAACGTACGGAACATGTCCTCGGACTACTCAAGTACGTCTTATGCGTCTCGTCAATTCACTTTTTCAATGGCAGAACAAGTCAAATAACTTGTCGACTCACATTATTTATTGAGAAAAAACCCAACGAACGCAATACGATGAAATATTGATTCATACTTCCAGGCGTAAGTAATGGCTTTTAAGTGAGCCTTTTGTCAGGGTGCCAACATTCTTCTAGATCCCATAATTGGCGAGGAAACAACGAAGCCGCCGTTCAATCCCCAATAAATTACGCAACTCGAGGACCGCATGTTACCTAATCAATCACAGCGTTTGCGGCATAATCGAAGGCAATTAATTAGCGGGTGGAGTAAGAGGCCAAGACTTTTGACCTTGAAGCACGCATTCGACCAACGACGTGCGACATATCGGGGGTGAGTGGGCACACATTTAGCCCGTCAGACAAGCACTTTGGCCCCAGCCGCAACCATTGAGTGTGTGCTTAATAAATGCAGTGCACCAGCCGCAATCTGCGTGACCTGCGGTTGGAAACCGCAGCGGAAAAAAGTGATCGCCTGGAGGATAGAGGCGACGCTTGCATGCCGCCCGCACCCACACCTGAAAGTAAATGCCAACTCACATTGTATTGATCCTGCTTATCCTTAACGGCGTTGAATAAATCGTTCAAGGCTCGCACCATGATGCCGGGCTGCGTTGGATTGCCGACCATCGTGTGGGTTTTGCCGGCGCCTGTGGGGCCGTAGGCGAAGACGGTGGCGTTGTACCTGTTGGACGCATCGACGTCGATCACTGCGTTACGGGGACGGGCACACGGAGTGCAACAAGGGCGCTTACCCTTGCAGGACGTCCTGGACGAGCTGCTTGGTCGTCTTGTCGTAGACCTCCTCTTGCGTGGAGTCCTCGCCGAAGACGTAGTCGAAGTTGTACTTCAACTGGATGCCGCGCTTCTGTCGTAGTACGTCGGCCTTATCAGCTTCCTCGCCGAATATTATACTCTGCAAGAGTTGGATTGAATACGTATTAGATCAGCTATCAGCAACAACAATCAGCAGAAAATAAAAGATTTGCCCCGGAATCTTTTATTTACTGATTAGAGGTCTACCATTGTTTCTACCCTATTACTAATAAAGCGCAATTATTACGTACTACCAGCATAAGATATTGCAATTGATATCAACGATGAGAATGAGAATTATTGCACGTTTTCAGAGGACAACATGTGTGATTGATATATTTAAACCCCTGATTAATATTTAATTGCTTCGCTTTGCTAATTCCTATGTGAATACTACCAGCATGTGTTTGAAATGAATTCGAAGAAGTTACTTTAGACTTAAACAAGTTTTGTACTCAATTCAACACATATTTGCTAATTATGAATTGTTTATGTTTATAAACTATTAGAAGCTAGATTGATTACTATCATTATGCGCAATTATATCGCATCATAGCTGGAAAATCGTGAAAAACTCTAACGTTTATTGTTAACTCGCTTTTCTAAGTCGCTTATAAATGCAGCTATCTATCGCTATCATTAATCATACATATTGCCTTCGATTGAATACAAATTCGCTCGCTAATATCCACCTCCTTGTAAGCATTTCACTTATTCAAAGCGCTCTTATGGACGCGACTGACTTATTTTCCCGGCTCGTTTGTGTGTAAATAAAACGTGTACTTCGACAGCACAAAAATGACGTGCTTGTCACACGCTGACAAGGGGCGCCTCGAATAATTGATGGGTGGCGCGCACAGATCGATTGACCTTAATTACCAAGTGGCGATTCGTAATTGCTTAATTGCCTGAGCCGCCGAATTTCATGCATTTCTCATTGCAAGCCAGCTGCATGTGTCCCGATTGTGGCACGCGGTGCATTCAGCTATCTAATTGCCAACTAATTTTGTTAACAGTCCCCATCGATTTCTCAGAGTCAAATAAAATTATACCGTTTATAACGTAATCAAACTATTGAAGTGTAATGATAATTAGCACACAAACCCTAATTCTACATCAATAGCATTCATCGATTGCAAGTAATGAACAACATTAGTTTGTTTCCTCACTAGTGAGTGCCGTAACTAGTCGCAATACATGATCAAAATAAAAGTTATTCGAATGTAACGACCGCTTCATTATAAGTGAAATGGAATCAATAATTTTCATCCGGCTAAATTTTAATTTCAATTGCTTATAACGCGATGGTGCAAACGTGAGTGCGAGCTAATTTCTTATTGAAAACAGTTGCATTCCGCACGTCAAACGGACGCTGCATAATTGAAAGCCAGAGACCTGTATACCACCAAATGATATGTAATCAATGTAATGAAAGAGCGCTCGTGGCGGTTTTTCACACGACTTGCACGTTTTTTTTCATCGCATGCCATTTGTCGGCGCAATGCTAATGACGAAGTTTTACAACTAGTTTCCTATCAAGGCGAGATAATCGAACCGTCCCCAAACAAATCAAATTTGGGTGCACTCATGACGCATGAATCCTGCCAGGATAATGCGCATCCCACACACTAATGCGTTTTTTATGGCGAAGCGAATGAGTATCAATTTCTGTGAATGCCTATCAACAAAAAATTAATTTGCTTAATGTGTTTCACCATTCATTGAAATCGAAATGCCAGTTGTGATTTCTTTTGAGACGACTTGCATGCATGACATTTTGTATGGCTGGTTCTTTTTTCTGAACGTCCATGAAGCTGAGACGCATCGTTTGTTTTAGTCTGACAGGCATTCAGAACGAAATGCACCGCTTAACTAGGCGATAAGCATGGGACCGACAAATGTTTAATCGATTAACCGTAACAGAGAGCGAAACGGGCCCGTGACTCATTTCGCCAACGAACCATTATTCAATATTTGATAGCCGCTTGTCAGAGAGTGACTATTTTGTCGAGTCATTATCATCGTTATTATCGGGCACAATGCAGCGTGGGCGGGGGCGGCAAAGCAGCATTTTCACGGGCGCTTGCAGCGCGCGTGAAGGTCAAGTCCAACCCTTCAACGTACCTTCTGGTTCTGCGTGAAGAGAATGCGCTGGTTCTCGTCGGACTTCAGCGGCCGAATGCGAACGGCGACCATCAGCCGTTCTTCGGCGCTGTTGGGCGGCTTGCGCGAGGTATCACTGTCGGAGCTGGACGGCGGGTTCGACGCCATCGTCGCGGATGCGGTCGTGGGGGTGGTGCGTTTGCGTTTCGACCGAATCTTGAATTTCGGGGCGAGCGACAGGGCCGCTGGCTGAAAGGCAACGTTCGGTGTCGAGACGGCACTTCGTTTAGAAGTTCACCTTGCCCGGTGGCATGGCAAGCTATGGAGGTGGTGGACGGCGGCGACGGAGTGCACGCGAAGCGGTTGTTGTCGTCGGTAGCGGCGGCGGCGTCTCTGGGACCGTTGCAGCGACCGTACACATTGGCTGGTGCTCGGCGAATGGACGCACGATGCCCACTGAAATGCGTTGTGGAAGCGTCGCGACGCTTACGCGGTTTGGTCGCGACGTCGGCATGGTGACCTGCAAGCAGCACAACGTCAACAAACCGCTGTGGAAGGCGCCCAAGCTGGGGCAGGCTTTAGTTTCACAAAACGAAATCACGCATTGCTTCGTTGAGCCCCACCAAATTTGAATACGGATTCGTGTTTTGTTATACAGGATGGATACTAATGCAATATTTTGCACTTGAAAATTTTCTAGAATAATAGCCAAGGAGAAATCTTAATGTCGCTTTGAGGAAAAATTCGTTCTGGTTCCACCAAGTTTTTCAAGTAACAATTGAAAAGTTCTAAAGTTAATTTGAAAAGTCTCTAGGGGTTTGCAATCTTCCAGCAACTTTGAAAATGCGCTTTTACAATTTACTCTACTTGAACCTATTCGATTTCGTCTTGAAGCGAAACGATACTTGGAACATCAATAACGCATCAACTTTCGCGTACAAATAATAAATGTACCTGGGGTTGTAGCACGCGAAAAATGGCAGCAACGCGATAGTGAATGCAATTAGCATACGTGTATGTACAATTACCGGCGCATAAATAATAAACGAATGCATTCGTCGAGTCGCACCAAACGACCTGCTGTGCCGACACACGGCTGGTGTCGCTGATAACACGAACGATAATCACAGGCGCGCGATTCCAGCGAATGCATTCGACGTAATAATGTTGGCACATTAGCGCAACGGAAGCGCTGCTGCTCATCGACTAATCGACGTTTGGCTGCAGCCATTAGCCTAGATCCGCGTCGCCCTAATAACTCTGCACAAATGTCTTTTTTTTGTGTCAGGCTAAATGTTCAAATTGACCCGCTTCGGGCAACCGAGATCCAGAGGCGCAAGATTGGACAGTAAATCGCATTAGCTTCAATTCGTTATTCATCCATAGCTGGGCGACATGACGTGTATTTGTACCCCGCTTGAAACCCCCTAGGGGCGATCGATAGCAATGAATTATTCATTATTTATAATAAATATCCTATCATAGAAGTAAATAGTTCGATAGACACAATTGTAGCATTCGGCTGGCACCAATTAAAAGTTTGTGCGCATTGCATTAACCCCGATTCCGCACATGACATTTGCTGCAATCTGATGCAAGCATGATAAATATGTCAATTGGATGTGTGTTACAAATGTGCGCTTCGTTTCAATCACGCAGTTTTAATATTTTAACAGCGAGCGTACTTAATTATGCGTTAGCAATTTCACCAGGAGTGATTTACTTATAGACAGAAGCTAACTTGAAATCAAAATATCTACTATGTTTCGAATTGAGTTTTGCATCATGTAGCAAATAAAACTTTTGTAAAGTTACGTGAAGCGTTTGTCGTACTAGTACGCTTTGTTTGTATTTTATGGGGCTCCGATGACATTTTCCATTCTGTTAATAAATAAACGATATCAAACAGTTTAAACAGCTTAATTGCACTCCGCAGTCAAGCGTATCACGTGCAGGTACATCAATTAATGCTTAAAATATTCAGTTGTCTTAAGGTTCAACTTCAATTTAATGGAGCTTTGAGCTGGACTAGAAGTGAGCCACGTAAAACATTAACGAAGATTTGTTTAAAGCTTCCATTCGGCAATTATTGTATTGTTAAAGCATCAATTAAATAAAAGGTCACCGCACTATGAAAGAGCTTCTTTTAAAGACAAAAGCTGTTATTTGTTTTCTTAATAAGAACATTGCAATTCCCTATCCATGACTCAAGCCAAAACTCGTTCTTTTAGTACAATGTCTCGTATTTCAAGGGCGCCCTTTAATGCAGCCGCTGACCGTTCTATTACAGCCGAGGAAGCAAATCCTACGCTGAATTAATTAAATTGCGAATGACGTAAATGCCCATAAAGCAAAGCGCCTACCACCAAAGCGGTTCATACAAATAGAACAAAAATTTCAGTCAATGTAACAAAACATAAACTACTTTTACAATCGAGTTTAACTTAACAGGCCAAATTATTACTTGGGTGATGACTCCCAGCCAAAAAGGCGTACATAACAGAACGCTGATACAACACTCGGTATACGGGCGCAATAGAGTTAACCACCGGGTCCAACACGTCAAGAAAGTAATGGAAAACGACTTGCACGTGCTGAAGATCGTAATCAAGTAGTCGAATCAATGTCGGATTAAAATAGCTCAGAAAAAAGCGCTCTTTCCTGTTCTTTACTGCACAGCAAAATGCTTTTATTGTGCACATGTTCAAAGTCAATTGCAATCTAAATTCTGCATTGTGCGTGCGTCAAGTGCAATTGCGAATAACACAAGATTTTATTTTCCCTAGCCGGCAAGTTCACGTTCACTTGCAACAGTGGCCCTAGTGGCCTTAACATTGAACCGAATGTTTTGGGTACTTTTCCCAAACAATGCACGCATTTATCAGACCGTCACGTTGTTGGTCGATTGCTCGCTTTTAGTTTCTTGCCTAATTTGTCACATTGCCATGGATTAATCGTTGGAAAATATTAATGTGGAAATTTTCAGTTCACCTCAATAGGCAATTACAGAACGCTATAATTTATGTTTTACTTGGGCAAATTATATATGTAATGATGGCTATCTGTGACAAACCGTTTTTTAGATGACTTATTACAAGTAACCAACGCAAAATTAAATGTTTTTCGCTCGTTCAATGCCACAATAAATGAACCTGCTACGTTGGGGCTAATTGCATTCGTGTACCACCCCCACAGACTTGATTTAGAAACGGTGCGCAAACGGTATACGTTAAGGGCATTATTCATTTCAAGGTAACTCATCCAAGGAAATACCAACGAGTTAAATAAGTTTGCCGCGTGCTGCTTCTTTTGCTGGCCGGTTATTTTCATTCAGCCAAGGTTTAAAAATACGCAATTGCTTTCTTTCGAAGCCTTCATTGTGTTTTCACTTCTGCTGTTCATGTGCTTGATGGATGTATTCTCAACTGGCTTGTAAATTGCTTCTTTAGGATTCAATTGTAGTGCTTTCAGTTTGCGCTGTTATTCTTTGCTTGCGTTGCAAATTCAACTGTAACAATTAGAAAATATTTAGATAGGTATCCTTTAAGCAACTACTATCTAAACAATTTTGATCAAATATTTTATCAGAAGGTGAATGCGGTGATGATTTTGTAGTCGTTTTTGAACAAAAAAGAAATTGCGCCTTAAGTTAATTTTGGAATTGTAACATGCACGATTTTGCATGTCGAGAAAGAATGCGTCACGCAAGTCTTAAAAAATTCATAAAATTCCTTCTACAAGCTGGGCGCACTGTTGTTGTTGTTATTGTAACGCGCGTTTTGAGTAATTATTTCTTAATCGATGCGTACTACTGTAGTTGCGCATTAACCTTCAACTCAACTTGATTATTACTTGCTCATTGATTTCTTCTACCTCATTGCTAACCAATTTTCATATCTAGTCATTCATAATCGTATGATAACTTGGGGGAACCAGAACGAGGAGGCTCACTTCCTAACAACTTCCACTAAGGATGCATGTGATTATCAGGCAGGCCTTAATTATTTCAACAATAATACTTACTGCATATGCAATGTGCAGTTGAGTAGATAAATGAAGACCTTACACTTGAATGAATCCACAATTGATGACCGACCATGCATTAATTGACTGGGGATCGACACGCATAACATGACTTGGTGGAATGCAGGAAGAGACTTGTCAGCAAAACCCTTCGTTCCGCAAATATGCCTTCATTAAGACTTGTTCCTTAAGGGCGCTAGATTCTACCTAATTAAGATTTCTCCCGGCTTGTACATATCAATACCATACTCTTTAACCTTATAGTGATAGGTCGCCAATTTGCGATTCCTGACAACCTTCAGCACGCCGGAGATGTCGTCGCTGCGGCCGGTGCGCAGCAGTGCCACATCCACGATGCAGTCAGCAGAATACTCGACGAGGTTGCTCAGCATCTTGTCGCTTTCGTCCCCCATGTGCACGCCAACTACGTGGGCCACATGTTGATCACGTTGGTGGCAGGACAGCAGATCATTGAGGACATTCACGCTGGCGCTGGTGTCCAGCAGGAGGTCGTGCAGATGTGTGACGTCGTCCACGAAGACGTAGATCGTCTTGTTGGCTGCTCTCGCATCAGCCACACGCTGGCGTAGCGTGCTGCGAATCTCCGCTACTATGTCCAGCTGTAAACAATCAAGTGACTTGGCAACAAGTTCTTGAACATCCACAATGGTGGCCAAACCGTCGGCGACTTTGCTCGCCAGATCGTAGCCCAAACGCTTGCTAACGCATTGATAATGGCCAAGGGAGTTGTGTGTGAGAAGCATCACCACAGGGCTGTGCAGTTCAATGAGGGTCTGCTTCAACAGGTAGGAGAAGACGAAGTTGCTCTCAGCCAGGTGCTGCTCCTTGATAACCACCAGCGAATCATCTTGGTGCAGGCCAAACACCTGCAGACATCTGTTTATGTCCATCGCACCAGCTTTTGCAGGCTATCTGCAAGAGTGAATCATTTATTAGCGTATTTTGAGGATGCTACCACCTAGCGGAGGCGGTTGTTGGTTGGCATGGAATTGGAAAATCAATAATAGAAGATAGGGGTTGCAATATGACAGAGTGAAACCAGTTGGCACTCGTGCAACAAGCCGCTTGCTTAACCTCTGTCTGTCGCCTGTGACATGAAATTTACGAATTGGAAATGAACTGATTGAACCCAACTTCGCGTCTTCTTCCCCGTTTCGTTTGTGGTGGTGAGTGCCGACGAAATTCGCAGCGACAATGAGCTCGGTCAACGTGAACCTCCATGGCTTGGGGGCGCAATTGGGTCAAGGCAAGTGGCAACTTTCAAATTCTCTAAGCCAGCGAAGCACCGCCAGCCGTGCGGCACACGCCGCGCGACGTTCGGCTCGTCGTCGCACAATTAGATTAGCGAATGATAATAAATGCGATAGCGAGACGCGTTTACGTAAATTATCAACCTTGAAGTAATTAAATGCGGATTTTACCGATTCGATTGCCATCGTCGTGGCGTGCACTTACTTGCGCCAGGGCCCGCTCCCGCTGATATCGTCTTCGGCGGTCGATCGCGAATCCATCCAACACTCGTTCACTCCACCACACAACAATCTGCAATTACGGTGCGTATGATACTGTAAGTAATACGTTATCACTCGTTATCATGATGCACCTCACAATGATCAGCACATTTCTCTGCAAATGGCGGCAAATGGCGCGTCTCTGGAGCGAAAACATAACCTTGGCGTTCTTCATGCTTTGGGGTTTCGGGTCTGCGATGGCAGGTGGCGCTAGGTGCACCATTTTTGAAGAAATTCAACCTGAAGAAAATACATTTTTTTATTATTATTTAAACGAATTATTATAAATAACCATTACGAAATTATCTTTTATGGACTGGAAATGATATTCATTACGATTGTAGTTTGATATGAGCAAATTAAACGGATGTACATTGCACTTCAACATTTTAGATATGTTATCAAAATGCAATCAATAGACAATAGATCGATCTATCTTAAATTAATTATAAACGAGAAAGTATTCTGGAAGGTTCAAGGCAAAATATGAGACGAAACACTTACAGCATTATTTGATTTGCGATAACGAATTCAAGTGCAAAATATCATATTTCTCGTGGGTTCATTATATCGTTCTCCGTGACATTTGGAAGTGCTTTTAGCCTGCTATTGAATTATATTTAATGGATTTGGATAAATTGGTGGTTTTGAAATTGGAAAATAAATGCGAAAGAAATAATTCCAATAGGAAGTTACAAGTTAATCATGGAAGATGGCGCTAGGTGTGTCGTTTCTCAAGTAAACTTTTGATAATTATGAATTAATCAGAACAAAGAAGATATCCTTGAACAATTCTAGTTTGGCATGCGTGTTTAGAATAGAAACACGATTGTTTCACCGTAAAATCCAAGTTTTACAATGCAATGAAACCTTTCCATAATAGGTCAACAAATATTTGCAAAGTTAGCGGTTGGAAATGACCAAATAAATGGGTCTAACTTGATCAAATTGCTCGGATAATGATTTAAAGTGAATAAATATTGAACGTTGATGAATGAAATATGGTAACCTTGAAGGTACAAACGTCCATGAACGACGATAATGAACGACGGGGCAATCGTAATGACTCTTCAAACGTGAGTAGTTTTATCTGACGCGCTGATATCATAACCATTCCATTATGCATCGTAATGATAAAATGAGTGCACGAAATGCATAACAATGCCGTAATCATTACCATTCTTGTATCACCAGTCCATCCAGTGGCTCATCATTCGCCCGCATGTGAAGCAAGCAGTTGAAAACTGACTACTGATTGCGAGAAATATCTGGCAAATGCGCTAGCTGCTTTTGCGCGCTTATCAAGCGACTTAATCGCACTTTTATTGCGCTGCTTCGATTTAGCGGGACTGCTGGAAACGCGCAATGTGTGCGCCGGCAATAATATGCGTGTGTATTTGCGTTACATAACATCTCGATGCCAGTCACACGTATTTAATTAGTAAATTCTGACGACTCATTGTCCGAACTGGTTGGCGCGCCGTGCGATCACACTAGGTGCGCAAACCGGCGCGCGCGTGCCTCGGTCGAAGATCGCGGCGAAATTCAGTTCCCGCTAATGTCTTGCTCCAATACGGCCGAACGGCTCGCAACCGCGTATTTACTCATTTATTTACGCGCTCCATTAGTGTCCATTTATCGATAGCGACGAGGTTATCGCCGGCCGCAAACCGAACACGCGACGACGACGACGGCGATGCCGCCGTGTAACTCGTCCCGTCACTTCCTGCTGGCAACGCGCTTAACTTAAGCCACTTTCGGCTCGTCCGCCCGGGAGCGCACTCTGAAAGAAGAAGCAGTAAGTCCCGCGCGCGTGATTGCCCCAATTGTTGGATCGTGGCTGTGTGCTCACCTGACGGTTTGTTTCCTGTGCACAGAAATGACCACAACCCTCAAGGTCGACCAGAAGAAGCTGTCGCGATGGTACTTTGGCGGATTGGCGTCGGCGGGCGCCGCCTGCGTCACGCATCCCATCGACCTTATCAAGGTGCACCTCCAGACGCAGCAAACGGAAAGGGTCGGCCTCGTCCAAACTACGATGAAAGTCATCCAACGTGATGGTAATTATGCCCTTTCATTTTTGGAGCGAAACAATTGGAAGCGAGGAAACCTGTTTCATGTATCACGGAAAAGTTGCGTTGTTTTGTGCTTGGAATGTCGATATTATCGTAATTACCGTTAGATAACGGAGGACCCTAAAATTTCATGGTTTCATCAACTTTCGAGTAAAGTGTAAAATTGTTTCAAACATTTCATGCATGACGATTTGAATCAGTTATTTGAAGCAATTGAAGCAACTAATGTCTCCTCCATCTATCCAGCAAACATGAATACTAATTTGTTGTGTTTTAGGATTCATCGCCTTGTATAATGGCATATCAGCATCTTTGCTGCGACAACTAACTTACTCAACGACGCGTTTCGGCATCTACGAAATCGCCAAACAATCCATGGGTTCTGGAACACCGTCCTTCGCTGCGGCTGTGTCCATGGCGGCGATGGCAGGAGCTGCTGGAGGCTTCGTAGGGACTCCCGGGGACATGATCAACGTGCGCATGCAAAACGACATGAAATTACCAGCCGAACAACGACGAAAGTAAGTGTACATACCTTTCCATCTCCATGGGACTAACCAGTTGTCTTCTAGCTATAAACATGCGTTGGATGGGCTGGTGCGTGTAGCCTCTGAAGAAGGTCCACTGAAGCTCTTCAGTGGGGCCACAGCTGCGACGACTCGTGCTGTCTTCATGACCATTGGCCAACTTGCGTTCTACGACCTGGTGAAGAAGACTCTGCTGAATAGTGGACGGTTCCGGGATAACACCACCACGCACTTCCTGTCCAGTTTGACTGCGGTAAGTTTGTATGGTATATCCATCTTAGTGCTGGTCTAATCAAATGGTTGTAGGGTCTGATCGCGACGACGCTGACGCAGCCGATGGACGTGATCAAGACGCGCATGATGAACAGCAAGCCGGGAGAGTTCGCTGGAATTTGGGACGCTGTTAAGTATACGGCACGGCTGGGACCATTAGGTTTCTACAAGGGCTACGTACCGGCGTTTGTCCGATTGGGTCCACATACGATCCTCACGTTCATCTTCCTGGAGCAGCTGCGGCTGAACTTCGGCTATGTCAACTAGATGCTCTTTGCCAAATCATGCCAACTCCGCCAAACAACATATGCAAAGGGCAGCTACTGAAAGGATACTAGGATACTCTTTGACCCGCAATGGCGGAAGCAACTTCGAGATGTGCATGGCAGAGTCGCTTCTGGGTTACTCTCATTTTCGGACAGCTGGAACTCAGAGATAGACAAAATGTTAGTGGGCAACGCGAAGGCAGGATATATTTTCCTATTTTGGATATTGTAGAAATTAAGGATCTAGGTATTTACACGGAGAAGAAGGCACGAAGAGGATTTTTGAGGGCGCGGGGTACTGAATGATCATTCCGTCTTTATTTATACACACGCATATTTTTTACCGATTGTTATACAAATGTTTTGAGCGTCCCGAGCTCCGATTGGCGCATTGATGTACTTTATTCTTATACATGTCCGTCAGTTCTAGTGCTTGTGTCGTCTTGCAGGACGAGACTCATGCAGGCGCCGATTGCACACGCTCCGCCGTTATTGTCCTAAATGTGTGATAAGCTAAATTAATTCTAAACGTTTTGCTATAAATAGCGGGTGGCCCCTGCCGGGAGTCTGAACCTGATGGTTGGCACTGCCGTTGGGGATGGCAGGGGGTGCAGATCAATTGAAAGCCATTATCGATTTATCATTCCATGTGCGTGTGGCCAATGCGTGGCATGCAATAGTTCCAAGTAAATACTATGTGGTTCTTGTGATATTAACAAGTTTTACAAAGAAATCTATAAGCAGCAATGACAGCTATTTTATGATATTGGGTGTGAAAGGGCAAACTTTGCTCACAACTATTTTGAGAAACTCACTAGTTATGTAACGGACACAATGAAAGCAGATGCTGCTCTATATTTTGAAGCAATATTTATGTCATTTTAAGTTATGGATTTTCTCATTTACAATGGGCTTTCGCCGAGTACGAAAATAATGTCCCAGCATCGCGGGATATATTTTGCGGCAGACTATTGAGGACCAAGATTACGCGTTTTTCTACCGACTCCAGCGAGTACAAAATATATGATTGTGTATTTTTGCACGAGATGAATTGTTGGCGTGGATGAGAAAGCGCGCACGCTGCTGCAATCTGTCAGCGTTTGAAGCGCACCGGAAACGCAATCACGGCGCGCAGCAGACGCGCAGCGAGAAGAAGAAGAGGCCGTGGAAAAAGTGCGCTACCTCAGATGAAAAACATATTACATATAAATATAAAGTATTAGAGTCGACGGGCGGGCAACGAGATGAATTTATCAATGTTAAAAAGACAACAAATACCTCGCTGCTTTCGCAACGAATTCCGCCGCTCTTTCCGGCTCTTCGACGCGCTGCGTTGTTTTGCTTTCATTTCGCATATTAGATGATTACATTCGTACTTGTAGTGTTGTTTTTCGCCCGCAGGTACTTTTTATTGTTGTATGTCCCATGCTGGCGCAGATATGGCTGGTTACATTTATTATTATTGTTTTGTTTTGTTGTGTATGAAGAAAGAAATATATCAATTTACGGGTGACAGCAAAATCAATGTGCGCACTACGCTTCCCGAACATTTATGTCACATTTCCGGCTCCCTGTTCCATATTCGTCGGCGCCAACATTTTCGACAACTTTCCGCTGCCTTGTTTGCTCAATACAAATGATTTCCAAGGTAATAACCGGATGGAGGACTTGTCAAACAAGGTGTTTGGCCGTTGGAATCCTGGCGAGGCAGAAAAAAATAGACGTCGAAAAGGCTTTAATTTTGTTACGGCTATGGTGAGTGACCACTAACACATTCCGCATGTGAATGATTGATTAATCCTTTCCAATAACAGAGATTATGAATCGGCGACTATGCTTTGATTAAAACCTCAGATACCGTGATTAAATTTGCAGTGATTGAGCGATTTTGGCGTGCAACAGCAGCAACTATGCCAGTTTTCTGGACATGATAATTAATCTGCCTCGGTGCGCAATTAGGAGCTACAAATTGGTGAATTTCACCAATATTCAGGATATCATGATAATTGAAACTATGTTAGAGGCTGTAGCTAATGTTTGAAGAGATGTTCAATCGGGAACAGTGAATTTTGGGGTTCCAAAAAAGTTGGGACATCTCGTCCACAAATTAAATCAGTTATGGAAGGGAAATTGATAAAATTCAGAAGCAGGATGCAAAAGCTTTTATCTGCAGGTTGCCCAGCGTCTGGCTGTGTTCGTTTATATCTTTATTTAATGCAAATTACGCAATAATAACATTATATAATAATTATCATTTCTCTTACATATCATCTCATTTATTTCCCTTATCCACTTAGATCAACTAAATGTTACATCATGCGGCTTCATTCCGAAGCAAAAACTCCTCCGCCAGCTCCCTGGTTTACAATTAATCGAGAATGATTGAATGGGAGAATGAATGAATGAATTATAACAATAACTTTTTTGGTTAATCGAAGTACTCTCATTTCTAATCGATAAGGTAAACATTAGGTAAATGTTTATGTTCATTGGTCCGAAACGATTTCCGTTTATATTTTTTTTTGTTTCTATCAACATGTTAATCGTTAGATTTTCCGTACGCGTTTGATCAGCGTCGCTTGTGCACTGCGCACTCTTTCGCGTTTTCAACGACGTTTTTTTTTTGGCGCACAACTTAGATGAGATGCAGAGTAGAGTACGGAGCGGCCTGGCCAATAATTCAAAAGCGCGACAACAAGCTGATATGATCGCCCTCAGCTCTCCGCAGGATTCTACAGCGATTTGCGCGACATTTGCGAACATTGCAAAAGCAGCGCGTTGGACCATTCATCTCGTCGCCCTTTCGGCACATCGCATCGCATCGAACCGAGGCGCGATTATCGCAATTACAATTAGCGAGCAATGCACAAGCGGCATCGAAGAAACGCGGCGAACTTGCGTGTTCGCCGTTATCTTGTTTTGTGCGGCATGTCAGTCGTATTCGCTGACGGCGGTGCATCTGCATCTGATCGAATTATTTAATTACTCTCTCTCCCGCGACGATCACTTCGCGCAGAAATGAATGCTTTCGCATGCGATTCGACGTATCTCCGAGCCAGCAACGGCTCGCGTAATTCATATTTATGTATGTCGGCTCTACGCGCGCTATGAACATGTCTGGGGCGAATAGTTAATTTAATATTATCGTTAATTAGTCAGGCGGTAACGTTAATTACGGCTGGCGCGACATTTCGCGCTGCGTCTTTGTTGTCGCGTACTCAACTCGATTGGTTTCTTTCGCCGCTTCTTCCGGTTGCGCATCGGAAACATTCGCATGATGCGATGCATTCTGGCAGCAGCAGCAAGTGGCTCTTATCAGCGATTTTGCGAATGTCATTTTGGTTGCCGAAGCGCCAGCTACTTCTTCTTGATTACTGACCGATTAGATGATGTATACATTGAGATAGCGCTTGCCGATCGCTGCTAACTAGAGTTTTTTTTGTTTATCAATTAGTGTTAATGTTACAATATAATTTAATTGTTAAATTGTTTATCTAATGTCATCATATATATCTCGTATATTTTTATATATTCTCATAGAATCTTTTATGTATATTCATATATCTTTTATTCATGTATATATATGTATACTGATGCATGTATACATATATATACATAGTCGGAAAAATTCGATATGTATTTATTTACAATTAGCGTTTTACATTGTAATGCTTATAAATTTACTAACCTTAGAAAATACATTCTCTTTCCTTACGAAGCTATATATACGGAATCTTCCAAAAAAATAGTGATTGATACGAAGATTAGGTGGGAATTTGTTCCAGATGCATGTCAGGGCCGATTTTCGCTCGCTTCGTCAATGCTAAAATATGAACCCCATAAACCGTAATTACGTCCATATTTTGATATAATTTTGGCCGTAAATCAGTGGAGATGTCGCCTGAAAGGAGATATTGCCAATTTTTGTATTTGAATTTGGATTATGTCTTGTTTTGTTATCTCATAAGTGAAACATTTTGGTAATTTGGCGTTTGCTTCCTCCAGGTCCGAATATACACTGAAAATTACTACAAAATGAATTACAAAATGACCGGAAATTAATTAAGTCACAGTGACAATTGTTGATTGTAACCATGGCAATTTTTTTTGGCAAAAATTGACAATACCACCTCACATAGAAATTGTTGCATGAACAGGTGAGATGACAGTACTCCGATAGAAAGTTTCTTATCACAAAACGCCGCATCAAGATATGGATGTAGAACAGTTGCTTAAGAACCTTTTGTGCATCTTTGGAGGCCTTAACTAACGATGCCTTCACGTGCGCCATGGAAACCCTGGCCTTTGGCGATGGTTAACAATAAATACTGCCCGGAAAGTCCCGTTTCCAGTCGCTTCCGGATGGCGCGTGAAGACACCACGCACAAAAGCGTCTTTACCTTACGACCAAGTAAACTCATCCCTCATTATTTTCTTGGTACACCCTGTATATACGTATCAGTATCGGATATCCCACGTACGCGCATCGTACGGCAAAAAACCTTCAATGAACACAAATCGCATCAACGCCAATTATCGCCTATACAAGATGGATGATTAGAAAGTGGTATGCATGTACAATATATTCGCGAAAAGTGCGCCTCCATCTTCCTCCTCCTCCTCGTCCACCTTCACCACCTCACAATGTCTGTAACATACATAAATATATACGCATATAGAAGAACATTCAAATTGCACGAAGCAATGCGTCAATGCAACAAATAAAACATCGATAAACTTTCTCATACGACCCAATCGCATCCTCGTTAGCGCATCGCGCTGTGTGATTACGTTTCGCCCTCATCTCCGTCAGCAATCCGACTATGATACATATGAGCGCGCATTCACAATGCGATCGGCGGCAATCAACGCATGATGATGACAGACAACGTGTTGCGCCGTCGATGCCCTAAAAATTCAACATCGAGCGCGCTCGATAACAACGTAAGTGAGAACTGTGGCTCTGAATAAAACTTCTTAAACGGTACGAACGCTTAGAGATTACCTTACAGCTAGCAGATTATTCAATTTACAAGAGGTGTTTGCTGATAATGTATCATATTTATAGATGTATATATGTTATGTATGCGTATAGTCTATACGAATTGGAAAAAACGTAGAAAATCGCTATGATAATGAGTGATGGGACTTCGATGACGATTTCTCATTCTTGGATGACAACAACACCTTCAATCGCAATCAGGCGGGTTCGGCCATTGCTGCAGGCCCAATGGTTGGACGACAAACCGAAAAGTTGATGATAGATAAGATTCGGCGGAATTATCGATTAGTTCTTCGTTGATTCTTCGCTGCTGCCTTCGCGAAGGATGCAGCGCGTAGAGAGATCTCCGTGTTTTTGGTCCCAACGACAAAAACCAAATCTTGAATCGTGGAGGATGTCCATGGTGCAACGCAGGGGGCGCTGGGTGTCTCTCAGTTTCCGCCCGAAAAGTGACCGAAGAGTTACAATTGAAAAGTTGACTTCCCACTTAATGACTATTGGTTGCTTATCGTACGGATGATTATTATCGGAGTATTTATTCAGTGGCTCTGGATGAATCCCGCACAGAGATCCCATGATGTTGTTGCTGGGCGGCGAAGATGCGCTCTTGGTTGGAGCCCGAGGGCGCTTCGCTTTCCATTGCACATCGGAAATAATTGCATTTCTATTTGACTTTCGAATCCGAAATTGCCGTTCGATCGGATCGCCGCCCCGCCAGATGCAACTGGATGTGCGGATGAGTGGGTCCGGCGCCGCCACCAGCGAGGTCGGGGAGTCCCCCACGTCGTCGGGTCGGATGCAGTTGCTTCAGCTAATAGGATAACGTACGCGCGTACAAGCAATGCGTTCGTTCGTTCGTTCGTCGTGTATATTAAATGCTAGAACATGTTTTTTTATGTCGGTTGAAACGTAATTACTAATGGCAGTACGTTGTCTCGCATTCGCTTCGACTCGGTGTGCGTGGCACACGCGGCACGTGGGGGAGAGGTCGCGGTGATGGCGGCGCGATCGTCGCGGCCCTTCGAAGGGAGAGAGCGCCGGCGGGCATTCCCAGCGCCAAGCTATGCGCGAAATTGATGATGATGATGATGCACACAAGCGGTCGGTCGTCGTTGCCACCGTCGCCGTCGCCACCGCCGTCGCCGTCGTCGCACACATTGCGACAAACTGCGCAAAAATGATGATGATATCCTTCGAGCGGCGGGGGCGCATCGCACGCGCGCGCGCTCCCCCTGATGCTGGCTGGTTGCTGCTGGGGGCGGCGGCGGTGTGGTGAGGGCCGCCGAGCGCCTTTGATGTGTCTAATTTCCTGCCTCCATTAGTGCTTCCTCACCTAGGCGTACGATATCGTCCCCAGCCGGGCGTCGCCTCCGCGCTGATGCTATGCTGATGGCCTATGATTACACACACGGCCGTCCGTATATGATGCAATAGAGAATTACGTTCGAAGTTCCATGCTAGTTTTTATTGTTTCGCATTGTTTGTGTTTACTTTGAAAGTTTTTCCGCACGCCGCGCGCGCCCCAGTTCGGTCCGCTGCCTCCGCCGCCTCCTCCTCGTTCTTAATGCATACTCCTGTCTGCGCCGTCGCTGGGCGGTTCATGCGTGTGTGCCTTTCAGTTTTTGCGTTTGTCGCTACTTAATATTTAATTGCTAGCGCAACAAAGAAGTTGGCGACGACGTGGTGCAGTTGCATGCGCCCGAGCCACCCTCGTCCCGCTTCCTTCAGCCTTTTTTGCCCTGTCCCGCATCGCCTGCCGCCTCCGCGGGCCGCGAGCAGTGCGCGGCCCTTCCGCGCCGAGATAATTACGATAACAACGAGACGATGCAATGCGCTGGAAGTTGGAAATGTGCGCTGCGAACGCGTCTGATTCATGATTGAAACAATAAAATGCGCGACGACGCGAATCCAACCCACTAAATGAAATACGTCAGTCGGGCCAAGTTTGCGCCATTGTTTTTTTTTTTTGCAGGAACCCCCGAGGCGCCAACCGCCCAAAATTCGGTTGGCATTCGCGGCGCACGCTCATATTTCACGCGTTTTATGAAGATCTTTTGTACTCTCACCGTATTTACACTTTTATAACGCCCAAATAAAGTTTCCAACACTCAATCGTTTTTTCCTGAGCGCGTTGCGGTTGAATATTAAATTCCTAACGAAATCTGCGGCAAGGACTGATTACAATGTCGACACGTTTTCGATGGGGGTGCAAAAGATGGCGCGCAAATAGTATATCATCGCGGATCGTTTGCATGGGGGCGGAAAAGATACTTGCGTGTGTTTTTGAAGGAAGGAGCGAATTTATGTTTGTTTACGCGACGTGTATAAATGCACAACAAATAAAACGAATAATGATACCTAATAAAAATGACGATGGGTTGGTAGGATGGTCGACAGTGGGCGAGATTGGTCGTCGCCTGATCCGGAATGGGTGGAAGCGTTTTTGATGGAGCCTACGCACATACGTCCGGTTGTCCTTCCCTTTCGGGCGGTTGGTTGCTGACAGGACATCACAACGACCGGAAACATAAATAAGAAAACTTTTTGTACCGCACGCGTCTCGCGATTTTATTCGGACTGACTTGGGACGACCATCGTTAATCGCGCTGCATCCATCCATCCGAACCAACCGGATGGAGGATGTCCATTTTTCGCCGCCACCTGCCGCCCACGCAGGCGAGAAAATCACTTGTCGTCATAAAGTCGCAAAAAGGGTTGCGAATTAATCGCTGCTCAATAAAGCGAAATACGAACTAATAAAATTAATGTCGCCACGGATTTGCTACCTGGTTTTATTGTTTTGAATGGTCTAAATAATATTAATTCAAAAATGAACCCCTACTTGGAAATTGCCCACCAGAAGTGACCCTCCCGCAATGGGGGCGGCTTGTAGGATAATTGAGGCTTTGCCGAGGTACAAGTCCCAGGCTCTCATTTCGACCTATGAGCCGAAATTAGCGCAAATGAGTGCAAATACGCGAAATTATTCGGAGCGCGGTCGTGTAAAGTAAAAAAAAAATTGTTGCATTGGGGGCAGGCGTTCGCGATATGAATGAAGCGACACGAATGTAAGTCGATGTAAGTGCATGTACGAAGAAAGAGAGAGATTCCGTGCTGCGTCGACGACAACGACGGCGGGCGGCAATGCTGCCGCCACTCTGCTGGCGGCTGTAGCGGCATTGGGATCGATACGCCGAGTGGGGCGGCGGTGGCGGGTGGCGGCAGTAGCGGAGGGTTGCGTGGCGGTGGCTGTACGCGCGCGACGACGGCAAAAGTGGCGTGTTCCGTCGTTGTGTATCCGCGGCCCGGTGGATTTGTGTGCGTGTGCGCGGGGGGCGGTCAAGTCGGGGCGGCGCTCTCTCTTGCGCGCACAGTGTAATCGGATGAGGTGTATCGGCCGGCGGCGGGGGTCGTGTGCGAAATTGCGGCATGTGCCCCCAAGACATCACCACCACCGCCGCCACTGCCACTGCCACCGCCACCGTTTCATGCACGAGCACGCCACTCGTATGCATGCCGTTCACATTAGTTGGCGGCGCGCCGCCGGATGGATGTGCAAATAGAAGCGATGATAACGCGCCGGTGATGACGGCCGGCGGCGGGCGGCGATAAGGCGAAGATGTCGTCCGCGCGCTTTTTTCGGCCCGCCCCCGATGGGCGTTCGAATAATTAATTAAGGCCGGGTAATTAGGAGCGTAGACGTTTCGCGGAATGGGGGCTGCGTCGACGAACAAAGGGGAATTATGCATGCAAAACGGGCGGGCGGTTGTGTGGTATACAGGTTAACCGAAATCAAAACGCGCTCAACCGCCGACGATGCCGCCGCCGGCGGAAGTATTCCCACTAATATGACAACGCGCCGGTTCCCATTCCAGCATCCATTTGTTGATTAATTTGTAGAATGAGCTCGGAGACGCTCGACGATGCGACGAATGAATTGAAAGAAGCGTGAAATGCGTCCTTTGGCGCTCCGGTTATTCGTAATTGATCAATGAGTAGCCACTGGGGGGTGGTCTCCGTTCGCTTGCATCTACCTTTGGGGACGGTATCACGTATTATTCAATACGGCAATCGGCACAGAAATGCCTCTTTGACTTCATCGCCTTCGATTAGTTTCCTCGCCGCCCCTCTTCATTTTCCCCGTTATCACGAATACGATTGCTTCCCAAAAATCGTCCACCCCCAATGTCGATGCGAAATAAAAAAAAGTAGTATGAGCAGAGACACTTGCAGTGGCTTTTGGAGGCGGTGGCAGATAAATTTTCAAGAGACGCGTGATGCGTTTGTCTTCATTCAGTGTGCGTGCGAATGCCACCCCCATCGACGGTGGAAAGGGTTCACGTCTCCCATTCTCTCTGTTCTTCCGCAAGTCCTCCAAGGACGTAATCCTTTTGAAGCTTATCTCGCCGCCCGCGCTCGACCCTTCGCCGTCAGCCAAATATCAACTCGTCCGAAACACGTGTAATTCACCAGAGGCGAATTTATTATATTATTATGCCGAAGAAGCCGTATATATTTCATTAACAATATCCTCAAAACGGCGGCTCAACATTGGGGGGCGGCGACCTGGCCCAAAAATAACATCGAATTTTCTACATTTCCATCCACAATATGCTCTTTCAATATGCGCGCCTTTGAACTTCCCGTCGAGATAGCGTTGCGTTGGGAAAAATCAAATCGTGTAGGCGAAATCCTGCCACCTGGAGGCGGCGATGTGCATCGAAAGGTGAAAGGCGTACTTTAATATTGGCAAGCGCAACATTTCGGCGTTGCTCGCTTTCAGGCCCGGTAGTCTATTTTCTTATTGAATGATTTTCGCATTCGATTGACAACGCGATGCGCGAAGTGCAAGCCGCCCCCGAAGGTGAATTTCTTGATTGAATTCGTTTGCCACACAGCCACCTTTCCGTCCTTCCTTCCGGTATGTCAGCCAGTACTAGTGCAGGTGTCATTTAATTTGCTCCTTCGATTTAACAAACTACTGAAATGCATCGTACGAACTTATGAGCCGCCCCCATCTGATAGAATGCCATCAACGTCCAAGGATAACGGCGCATGCAACTGGAATTTTGGGGGCATGCATGCACAATCTATTAGCATGCGGAGCACACATTTAGTACGCGTTGTCGTCGCACTTGTCCGAGTACTTATGCATCTATGCACGGCTCGCGGTGGCGGCGGGATACAAGCGGATGAATGCGCCAGTGGTCGGCGGTGGTGTAGAGCTGCGGTTTTCGCTTGCATTCGGAGCGCGCGCCGTAATACGAACCGCCCCCCATCTAGCGCAATGATTCATGATGCATAATGAAGACGTCATGTCGGCTGTGATCCAGCAGGAGCCGCCGCCCCCATTCCCCTGGCCAGTGTCCTCAACCGTCGCATAAATGCGGCCACCAACGCTCGGCATCTTCGCTTCCGCGCGATCTCTCTGCCCATTTGCGTGGAAATTGCGCTCAACCACCCGAGGGTTGGAGGAAGGTGGTGGCGGGGGCGGTAGTGAGCCGCTTCTCACACGATCTGACAAGGCTTCAGCCCGCGTTTAATCACGGCGACGTCGCCGGGCGCGACCAGGTACGACTGCAATGTTCGCATCCGGATTGTAGTTATCTGGTCGTTGTACTTGCTACTGAATAATTTCGTCGAGGCTTGGTCCAGATTGGACCCGCTGGGTTCGGGTGACATGACGTGGGAATTGGTCGAGTATACGAAGCGGTGGCTCAGCATGGAACTAATTCGGAGCCGATTTTTTCAATTTCATATCTGTTGATTGCTTTTCGCAACGAGGATGGAATTCGCTCAGCGAGTGCACGCCGCTGCCGTTGGAAAAACTATTTCGAATAGCTGAAATTTTCGGGCGAATGTGCGGAAATTGATGAATGATTGAGTTGTTCACTTAGGGGCGTCCAGCGTGTGAAAATTTGGCGCGGCCCATCGATCGGGCCCGGCATGATAAACACAATATTGATGAGCCCCTCAGCCGCGCCCGCACGCCCCGGCGGCGGCGGCGGCAGTCGCGGCCGTTAATTGCGAAAAAAGCGAACGTGTCGACGTTGTAAATCAGTCAATTTCGCACGCACACGCCGCGAACAAGCGGACAATCAGGCAAATCAAGTGCGAATTTATCGCCTCAATCAAGTCGCACCTCGTCGAAGAGGGTGGCGGTGGCGAACGCAATTAGGGCATCGGAGCGGGTTTCTAATGCGCAACGTCGCCTCCCGCGGCGCATGCAACCTCAACGCATCGTTGCCGCCGCCCTGAAGAAGAATGCGAACGCGGCCGGCATGCGATGCGGCACACGCGGCGAGGAGTCGACGATCGGCCATGGCACTGCTGCTGGAGGCGGTGGCGGTGGTGATGATGGTACGCACTGGCATGCGTCCGGCCGCTCCCGGCGTTAAAACTGCGGCTGTCGTATCGTCGTCGTGAAGCACTGGCCCGTGGACGGGTCGAGCGTGACCTGCGAGTTCATCTTGAGCGGCTCCACGCCGACGCCGGCGGCTGGAGGCGCAATGCACGCCGGGGTGCTGCCATCGCCGATGGAGACGGTGACGCCGACGCCGGTCGGCGGCTCGCACTTGGACGCGTCGCCCGCCGTCGCCATCGTCGCCGCCGTCGCGCTGGCCGTCGGCGGCGTCGTGGTGCTGCCGCCGCCTTCGGTGATCTTCACGCCGTTGGTGTTGCTGTTGAACGGCGCCGTCATGCCCACCGAGAGTGCACCTAAAAACACGCACAAGCATTCAATTAGTTCGCGATCGCTGAGCGACCCAGAAGGGGCGGCGTGAGAGAGGGCGGGCGGGCAACACAGTAACAGTAACAAACGGTCCACAACGAACGAAAACGAGGGGCCAATCATTCCAAAAATCAAACGGTAACAAATCAGAGACAGCGAGCGAGAGTATAAAGAGCGTGCAAAACGGATGCGAATCGCATTGACATCTCCTATCTACGGGGTTGGAGGTCGGGGGTGGGCAAGGGTATCATTAACATCTTCTACTTGAAAACGTGCACTATGCTGACGCATCAAACCCCCAACATTGAAATGGTAACATCGAAATGGCAAAAGTGCACATACGTTGCGATTGCTTGCGAAACAACAACGTAGGTACACAATTTGGCGAAATTTAAGAAAATACAAGAAAATACTACCCGTGGAGGGGTTGCAAGTGAAACTATAGCGTTAATTCGCCAAGCATAGCCGTATGAAAACAACCCCATTTGGCGGCTTAACAGAAATGTATACACACACATCGTCGAACAACGATCATTCCAGACAGAGCTAAGAAGGATCTAGAGAATTGCATTTATCCTGGCTGGCTGGCTGGCCGGAGCGTGAACGCATGGCCGGAGAAGCACTAACGACGTGTGCGGCCCCCCAGAGGCAAACAACCGTCGGCGGAGGCGGCGATGCCGAGCAATGCGCGCGCGAGAGACGAGAAGAAAACTAACGGGAACAATAACAAACAGCACCAGTTGACGCCGCCGCCGCCGCCACCGCCGTCGACGCAACCTGGCGTAGAAGGATGTCATTTCGTATCCCATTCTTGGTCGTACGCGCGGTCGCGTCCCATTTATTGACGGCAAATGACGCCGGCGAAACGCGCCCGCTGCCACAATTGAAAAATTTCGCAATTTAAATGCGAACTCGAATTAAAATTCCTTCGGGCTGGCCGTGGGGTGTAGGGCGCACTCGGGGGGCGGTTGAGCGCGCCGGAATTTGATAACATTGAGCACACGCCCATGTGATGCACTGGCCTCGATTTGCATTCTCGGATTCGCGATGAAAAATGGCGCGTTCGCATTGCAACCGTCCGGCGATCATTCTCTTCAGACATCTCAGCCTTGCGCCTAATTGCGGCCAAATTGCTTTCGACGATTGTTTGCGCACGATGAATGTCTACTGCATGCATATCATTACGATGGGCCGTGCTAGTTCAACGCGGACGGTCGGTGGTTCGATAATTATTGAATGCGCAAATCCGGATTTTTTCGTAAGAAAACTTTTCCGAGCAATTTCGCATTCAAATTCGGATTTGCTGGCAACAAGGAAACTAATTAAAAGCGAAGAAAAACAAAGCTAATCCGAACAAAGTTTTTTTCTTGCTTTGAGCGACTTTATTACTCATTAACAACGGGAGAAGTTGTTAATTATTAATCCGTACACGCTGCATTGCAGCCAGCGTAAATTTGAAATGAACTTCGAATGGACTTTCGTTCGGACTTTTAAGGAAGCGCGCCGCATTTCTCCGACTCGCAGATTCCTCGTACCGCCGCATTGATTCACTTCCGGTTCGTTCGTGGCGTATCAGCGGACAAAAAGTGACAATAATTCATTGAATGTTGAGGTGTATTGTGTGATCCGATTGGAGAACGAGTCAGCAATTGAGCGCCCAACGACAAATGTACTGAATGTCTTTTTGTCAGCATCCGGTCGCGATACAGCTAATTGTCGCAGCGCGCACACATGTGTCGCGTATAACGCGTGATAAGCGAAAGAAACACGATCGCCGGGACGACACATCACACACATCGACACCCTCGACAAACGGCGCGCAAGCAAACAAACCAACAAATGTCAACACAGAGCACACAATCAAACACGGCCAGTGGGACACAGCGACACGTCTAATCGCACACACAAATACAGCGGCTGCAATGGCGGGCGAATGGTACGCAATCGGATTTGGCGGCGCTAAATCGAAACATCAAGATCTACATGAACAATGATAACGGGCGGCCACCAATAAAGGAATGATTCCAATGCAACTGGAACGCCTCTAATTTGCTACTTGGAAAGGGTAGTCGTCCAGATGTGCCGAGCTGTTTGTGCATAACTTCGCGAAATATTCGCACACGCACGCCGAGCTGTGTTTACAAGATAGCAAACGGTGACACAACCGTCGAAATGCTCGATCGTAATGTCACTAGATACTATAAGTAACGCAATCCCTAGGCTAAAATTAGAGAGAGATATGTTAATTTTGCCCCAAAATGGCGGCAGTTGAAGTATGAAATAGATGTCAAATTTAAATT
>JARJDZ010005098.1:0-48368 GCA_030264555.1 Aleochara sp. GC000083 | reverse complement strand
TGAAAAAAAAGTTTGTAGCGATAAAAACGATAGGAAATTCTTAAAATCGCTCGAGTTTGCAAAAATTTTCATATCTCCGAAACTAATGGGCCGATTTGGCTGATTCAAAGGGCATTTAACATATTTTGACGAAAAAATAACATTGGTCATGGTCCCGAATCCCTGCGGGATTCGGAAATACTCGAACCTGAAAAATGGGGTCCTAAAAATGCAAAATTTTCGCTTTTTTTTCGCTCTTTAACTGCGTATAACTTTTAAATGGTTCGATCTGTTAAAATTAAAATGGAACCAAATTCTAGGTCTTGATGAGCACTTTCCAAAAATCTATTGGTTTATGCCCTTTTGACAATGGGGAGACCAGAAATCGCGTTCGAAGAAAAAATTTGAAAAAAAAGTTTGTAGCGAAAAAACCGATATGAAATTCTTAAAATCGCTCGAGTTTGCAAAAATTTTCATATCTCCGAAACTACTGGACCGATTTGGCTGATTCAAAGGGCTTTTAACATATTTTGACGAAAAAATAACATTGGTCATGATCCCGAATCCCTGCGGCATTCGGAAATACCCGAACCTGAAAAATGGGGTCCTAAAAATGCAAAATTTTCGCTTTTTTTTCGCTCTTTAACTGCGTATAACTTTTAAACGGTTCGATCTGTTAAACTGAAAATCGAACCAAATTGTAGGTTTTGATGAGCACTTTCCAAAAATCTATGGGTTTATGCCCTTTTGACCATGGGGAGACCAGAAATCGCGTTGGAAGAAAAAAAATTGAAAAAAAGTTTGTAGCGAAAAATCCGATATGAAATTCTTAAAATCGCTCGAATTTACAAAAATTTTCATATCTCCGAAACTACTGGACCGATTTGGATGATTCAAAGGGCATTAATAGTATTTTTTCGAAAAAATAACATTGGTTAGGGTCCCGAAACCCTACCGGAATCGGAAATACCCGAACCTAAAAAATGAGGTCCTAAAAAGGCAAAATTTTCGTTTTTTTTTCGCTCTTTAACTGCGTATAACTTTTAAACGACTGCACCGAGATCTCCAAACTTAGATCCAATCTTTCCCGCCTGGTGGGCCCTTTCCTCAAATGTATGGGTTCATGCCCTTTTGGCCATGGGGAGAGCAGAAATCGCGTCCGAAGGAAAAATTTGAAAAAAAAGTTTGTAGCGAAAAAACAGATATGAAATTCTTAAAATCGCTTGAGTTTTAAAAAATTTTCATATCTCCGGAACTAATGGACCGATTTGGATGATTCAAAGGGCATTATTAGTATTTTGACGAAAAAATAACATTGGTCATGGTCGCGAATTTCTGCGGGAATCGGAAATATCCGAACTCGGGCTTCTTAGCCTTTGAGAAACAACCTATCCTATCGCGATATTTGCAATTTATACCCCGCAAATTGTAGGGTCCTTGACAGAACTTCGCCATGGTCTTAGTGCAATGACCATGCCCACCCCCGCGACGTGGACGCGCCTGTCAAGAATTACCCAGGTGGACTCAAACAAGTCAAGCCCCCTGGGCCGGGTTAATGGTTTTGCGACTGGAACCAGAAGACAAAACCAAAGGCACATTAAAAAACAAACAAAGATTATCACCCAAATGGGGGAACACAAATCTTCATATCTCCGAAACATATACCCGAACTCGAAAAATGGTGTCCTAAAAATGCAACAATTTCGCTGTAAATTGTAAATAAAGTTACAATGTACGGTACTGTTTTTCTAATATCCAGGACTTGACTGAAACTTGAATTCTCGACTTCTCCCAATTGATGACAGTCTCAAAGTTTTGTTGCAACAACTAAATCTAGATACTTCTATTTTCTGCCCGGTACTTCCGTGGGCAGAGCGAGTACACTCATCTCGGTGTGTGATTTATGGACGCCGAATTTCGCATGTTCTAACATCAATCGGTCGGATCGGATGCGATGCCTATTTTCAAAACGCACCCAAACGGACATTGGCGTCGATAAAAAGGGTACATCTCGGGTACATAGATGGACTGAGTCACCGCCTCCAGAACGCCGTATACGTCAGATATTCGTGCGGAAAATAATGACAGCATGGAGACGAGATGCGTAGGCACGGATGGGAACATGTTCGGCGCTAGCTGGAGCGGCGCCAAAAAATCGCAAGCCAATTGTTGCTCGCGCCGACAACGGCGGTCGACGTGGAGAGCGCGCCCGCCGACGTCGTCGTCGTCGTCGTCGTCGACGCCTGTAGCATCGCCGAGGCCGAGAGAGCGAAGCGCAGCGCGCAGGCCGCCGCCGAATTTCGATAGTTGCAGATAGGGCGTCGCGACGTCCGCATCGACAGTTGACAACAAACTTCGGCCGCACGCCGACCACCGCCACCATCAGCGCTCCTCCGTCGAGCCGAGCCAAGAGCAAGCCGCGTGCAGAAAGGTGTGTGCGCGAGTGATCGGTTCGATTCCGCTTCCGGATCCGGTCAGCGAGCTGTCGGTGCCCCACGTCGGCGAGTGCGAGGAAGCCGCCGCGCGAACGAGCAGACACCATGGCGGAAGCACCTTGGAGGTAAGAGTGCCCGAATTGGGTTACTGGGCGCGCAATGAGAGTGTGCATGTGGATTTGGTAAAAATGTGGCGCGCGTGCATAATGCATGCATGCGCGCGAGGGGCGGCGAACGAACGGTGCGTGAGCGTGCGATTCCTAATATATCGCGCGCGACACGTTCGCTGCGGCTGGCGATCGCTGGAAAATCGTGCCAAATATACGAACCGCCTAAATTTAGACACCACTTCGAGCGCGTCCAATTTCGCCGATTTTTCTCGCGTTTTTCTGCTCTTCATTGCGCCGCTTTTTGCCATCTATTGGCGACACCAGCGCGAGCCGTGCCTAATCGCCTCGCGGCTTTTATTTGCGCATCGCAGCGCGGGATGGTTTACGAGTGGTGCGCCATCGAGCAATTGCGAACCGATTGCGAACCGTTCGGGCGCGTTTATTTTGAGGACAGTTTGTCTGGATGATGTAAAGCGCGCTTGGGTCGGCGACGTGCGAGAGCAAAGTGCGCACTCGTAGCACTTCTTTCACGCGGCGCTGAGCGCACTATGGCTATGGCTAAATTTAGCCGCCGATGGAAGATGGAAAATTTGCTTTCGATTGATTTATATTTGTATTTTCGTGGTCATTTTGACGCACTCGTAATCGCGCGTGTTACGCGCCGCGAAGTTCATCGAACGAATGTGAAATATTAGCGCCAGCCGCGCGTTTGCCTTGTACCGGAAGCGTTCGCGCGCCGGGAATAGAATGGTGCTAATCGCGATAGAGAAATTCGAAGAAATTGCGCGCCCATACGACGAGTGTAATTGTAGACGTCCGGAGACGCCGAGCGAACTGGGTTAGCATGCACTTGGGAGACGAGCGCATTTCAATGAGTACTGATTACACAGTGTCGCTTACAATTAGTGATTAGCATTCATTCATGGGGCGTGTGCGCGCGCTCCATATGGATCATACGAATGCCATGATGGCATGCGGGCCTCGGCGAGTTGGATCGCGTTCGGAATTCCATTTCTTTTGTGCGGCAATTCTTGCCGCGCGGTGTTGGCTCGCGGGAGAGCAACCGAGCCCAAAATTCCATTCGTCAGCGACGTCGTCGTCGTCGACGACAACAAAGAAAACTGCATTGCACGCGATTGCATTACCGTGTGGCTCGGCTGCTGCTACCTGCGAGGCGCATGTTCTTCTTTCATCTCGTCGTCGTCGCCTCCATGGCGCGCACCAAACAAGTTTCGAATTCATCGCGCATTACGTCATCGGCGGAATTTCCTTCCGCTTTCTTCAGCGCCTTCGGCGACGAGCCGCCCGTCCGCCCGCGCCGTCCGAGATCTTGCTCATGTTGCGCATCTTGCCAAGTCAGCCGAGCGTGAAGATTCGCATGCTGGGTCGCGTTGGGCTGATGAATGCATTTTCGCGCAAGCCGCCCGAGATAAGTCGCATTAGCCGCATAAGTCACATTACGATGGGCGGAGCGGAGTGCGCACTCCCGACGACTCGGGAGTAAAAAGCAGCGCGCCGATGCTGACTCAACTTAAACGCAATTCGTACCTTCGCCGAGAACCGTCGTCCACGCTGGTGTCCGTCCATTGAAGACGCGAGAGTGTCCATAGACCGCGCGCGCAAAACCATCGACGAAGCTATGCGCGATATTGTGCCGAAAGTTGCAAGCGAACGGCCGCCTGCAAACAGCCCAAAAACGGGCAATCAAGTGAAACAACTTATGCGAAAACTACAAATGCCGGCGTCGACGATTGGTCATCATGTTCCCAGTCAGCTGGACGAGACCGACCGGGAAAGTGTCGGTTCCCAGGATAGTGGCGCATCCTTCGGATCAAACTACAGCGCGAAATCGCGCGAATTGCCCTCATATACCTCCTATCAACAATACCTCAACGGATACAACACGCTGAAGTACAAGTCGGTGCGTATGGACGCCAAGGCGAACGGCGGACAGGAAGCGGTCCTGATGCGAGCACCCGATAACACCGTTGAAGGTGTACCACAAGTTTCCTTGAAGGTAGACAGCAAGCAGCAAAAACTGCACAAGGCCGAGATCATGATTCATGTGCAACCCGAGCAAATTCAACTAGTAAAACCTTCAATGGTACCCACACCGGAAATGGGTATACCTCCACCGTCACCACCCCCTATTGCTACCAAGCCTGCTAATGTTGGGTTGAAGACCCATACTGCAAATACCAAACATGCATCTATGAAAACATCGCCGATAGTGAGTAATGGCGGGAATCTGAAGACGTGCCTTATGGACGAATTGAAAGCTAAACATGCGCCGAAAGAGTACAAAACGTACGCGCCAACGTGCGCATCGTCGCATGCGTCAGCCTTCAAGGCGGACGAGTGCAATCCGAGCAACAGCACGTGCGATACGCGCCGCCGCCAACAACATCAACAACAACACGAAACCGCCGAGCAACATCGGCAGTTGTGCGCTGACCTGGACGCGCAACGCCAGCACCAGAAGTTCGCGAGGAACTTCACGTACGCAACACTCCCCCGTTCGACAACAACGTTGCCCCGTTCGACAACAATGTTGCCCTATTCGACAACGACGCCACCAGCCTCCTCGACGATACTTTCCAATCCGGATGCATGTACCATCACCCGGGTGCCAACGACGCGTCCCGCTGGTACCACCATCGACCGAGATGACCCCCAGGTGAAGCGGCTCGTCAATGCTACGATGCGCAGCTATTTGGGGGCCTACAACAACCAGGCGAATCGGATGGCAGCCCGGCACGCGAATGTCGTCCAGGACCAAGGTGTCTCTGAGCAGATAAGACAAATAACGTAAGTGTCAACACGCACCCCAGATTCCCACAAAGTGCTGGGAGATTCCCTGACGTTGTGAGTCATTGGACGCCTGTCAGAATATATGATAAGCTGGATGCACTTACGTTTAAGTCAGGCTTCTCCGAAACGATGGTTGTTTACGTGCGGCTGCGCTTTCTCGTGAGTCAGCGTGGCGATGAGGTAACCTCGCGCACATGAGCAATCAGTCGAACAATGAGAGAACTGCGCCGTTTCGAATATTAATGACTCAGTTGCAGCGAAAAAAGTTGCCCGGCTGCGATGTTGAAACTAATCGATGACTTAATTCCAGACTGTCGGGGAACTTGGGCCACCTCAACGGACGCGTCAATCCCAATCCGAGCGACTAGCCCCACGTCTCCTGGAGGGCCGGGCCGCTCCATCTGTGCCATCATTCCATTATCTATCTATATATTTAGCTTGTAATTAGCATATCGTTCCGCTTCGTGTAATGATGCGCCAACAGGTTTATCTGCAATCAATGTACACACATTAATGTGATATTATCGAAATACATTCGCAACATCATCGACTTCGTACCTCGCTCGTGTAGATTCCGGCGATTAATCGCGAACTGCGATAACGTGTGCACTGGCCGGCCGCTGAAACAAATGCGCGGCGGCCTGACGACGCGCGATAACATGTAATCTGTCAGTCGAACATTTCAGTTGTGTAGTTTACCTTTTAGTTGTAGAATTTAGTGGTAGGTGCAGCAAGTCGCGCGCGAAACATGGATCGCATGGGTGGACGCTACACGGACTTCCAGGACTACCTGAACGCGCTGCGCGGCGACGCGGACGCCGACGGCGCCGCCGCCAAGGAGCCGAGCACGCGCCAGGAGTACCGCAAGTACGTGGAGCGGCACATCACCAGCGGCTCGGTGAAGAGCCGCATCCGCGCCTTCTCCGGCAAGAGCAACGGCGCCGAGGACGAGGAGCCCCCGCCGAGCGTCGAGAAGAAGGTCGTCCGAAACGTCAACGCCGTCATCTCGGATAAGGTGAAGGTGTTCGAAGGCGCTGCTCCGCCATCTCCACGTCCGCAGCCATCGCCTCCGGCCGCCACCAGCAATGAGGTGGCACCCGTGCCACCGGCGGTCGAGGAGGCGGCAGCTCCGCCGCCACCGCGCTCCAAGAAGCTCTCACTGGATCTACGCCTCAGCGACATCGGGCTCGACCTGGACGTCAAGCATGTCACGTTCCCGACCGATGGTATCGCCGACGCCGAGCGCAAGAACAGCCTCGGGAAGTACGCGCTGACGCCGGGGCCCAACGACGAGCAGGCTCGCACCTTCGGCGAGGAGTTTGAGGATGCATGTGACACGGTCGTGGTGCGACGTGGTAACGAGGAGGCCGCAGTCGAGCGGCTCACCACGTTCGATCTCAATGCGGAGCTGGAGAAGATTAAAGCCGAGGAGGAGTCCACCGACGAACTGGACGAGATGCTGCGCATGTTCGAGGCACAGACGGCGCTCAGTTGATCGCCATCATCCACGCACAACAGGACGTTATCGGCGATTTACTTGCGATGATACGATCAGCCGACGCCTACCAAACCGCCGTCATCGCCCGACAAGTGTTCTGTAACAGCCGATCAAACAAAACGTAATCGATTAATAAATTGTACGTATAATGATATAGACACAAACAAGATAGATAGAAATAAATTCGTAATGATTTTCGTGGAAAATACCCGCAATTTGTGTATGTTTCTCGATACCATTGGGATAGATAGGGATTCGTCATAATTTCTCGGACATTTCCAAAGCGCAAAGCGTGCCACTTGAATAAATAGAAAGTGTGGTCTGTAAACAAAATCTAATTCGAGCTGTTGGCGCAATTTTGCGAACACGTAGACTCGCTGAGAAATCATCCAAGAATGCTGAATGCAATTTTTAGATGCATTCGACAAAAATACGAAGCAGAATGGTTTGGGTGGGTGTTGCAAAACTGTTTATAACTTCCAGATCAAAACGAATTTCCTAGAAGATGTGAAAATATTGAATGCCCTAATTGAAAAATCCGGGGACAATGAATCGCGAAATAGTTGTGAAAATCATTCTTCGCGAATTCAAAAGTACGCGTGCAAAAATATCGCGGATAAATGATGAGTTGGCATCGGCGGTGGCAGATCTACGCCGCACTTTGATACAATTCCGACCGCGGGTGAAAGAACTTTCGATAATAAAATTCACGGCTGGGCTATTTTCGCATGGCGTATCTCGATGCGTGTGCAGCACAACGCGCGCGCTATTTTTCATCGCGGTTTCGAATTCGCGAACGCGTCTGAAACCCGAAACGACCGCCGCATCGGAAGTCGACTCTGGATCCTAGTCGCAATCATAAATCCGCCCGAGGGGCGCATCGACAAGTTGCGCGCTCCATGCGAGCCGCTTGGGAAATGAATCGTGTCGGAGACAGATGCTCGCACACGATCTCGAATGCGTGACATTCGGCCGGCCGTATTTGGCAAGACTAAATAAGGAGCGCGACCGATTCGCGGCGCGACATTGACGACGATGACGCCGCCCGACTGACCATTTGGTGTGCGCGCCGCGGCTGATGGAGGGTCCGGCGTCGTCGTCGTCGTCGTGTGCACGAAAAGTTGTTGATCGCCCCTGGAACGGAAGCGGCGGTATTCGCGTCAGCCCGCTCAATCAGCACGCCTCGATAAACAGATATCGCACGCGAGCATATGTTCGATCTCCAGCGCGGAATTTGTTTTAAGTGCGCGCGAACGAAATTCCCCGCGCGTCCGAGTATCCTGCGTAATTGCGCCACTTTTAGTTCGCGATTGGTTTCGATTAAGTGCTGAACGGTTCCCCGAAGTGCCCACTAGATTCGACCCGCAGTGTGGCAAATCGCCCGCAATTACATCTGCATCAAGAAGCCCCTGATGGTGGTTAGTAACCACTTGGCTCATTACTGAGGTATGTTCGTAACTAATCCGCAAACAAGAAAAAAGCGCGAAACTTCTCAAGTAGCTCAAAGTATCTCAAGTGATTGGCGAACATGTATGACTAGATTCAAGTGTGGATGCGATCATATTGGTGCAATCTATCGGTGCATGTTGGCAAATGTTTGCAACTCGAAAGGCAATTGCAAGATGTCGATACGTGCACCAGGTCTTGTTCAGCGCCTCACGCAAGGCCATTAACTTTCTTTTAACGACTTAAATGCCGTTAAACGGCTTTAAAAGCGCACTTGAGACGTGCTCCACGTCAGTACGGACGCCGATCACGATGGATTATGTTGGTGCGATGGGAGGACGAGACGTGGGTGGGCTGGTGAAGAAGATGTCCATGAAGACGACGTCGAGGATTGTCAGATTTGTTATTGTAATTCATGCACGCACTTAGAGAGAATTCAAGAGGTCCATTGTAAAGCCAGCAATCAATCAGAAAATAATTGCAATGCTTCAAATATTATTAAGTAATACTCCTAATTAACTAGAACTAACTAATAAGAGGGCTGAACTGGATTGAAACGTAAGAAGCACCATACAAATCTAGTCATACGTGCGGAAAATCACATTCAAGTTTTGGAATTGTTGTCTAGAAACTGGAAAATTTAAATACGCGGAAATTGATGCGCGCAATTAACAAACCGAAGAAAATCTCATGCGCGCGCGCGTTTCCTCGTCGATTGTGCGTCTGAATTTATTTATTCATTTATTTAAAAAAGGCAGAGAAAGTTCATTTATCTATCTCGTGAACAATCTAGTCATCATTACTTACATGAAAACCAGGAATATAATAATGCGCATTCAACAAATTAATGAACCATCTGCTTCGCATGGAAGTCATTGTTTAAGAGTTCCCATTTTCACATTTTCATCGCGATTTCGCGATGGAGGACTCTCAAGGAAATGGATCGTGATTTAGCACCCGCATAGCAAAATATTTTCGCAAAATATGCCTCAAGGTTAAACTAGTATTTCACCGAGCGCAGCCTTCAAAAGTTTCTGCATGTTTTTCGCACTTCGCACTCAACGAGCCCAAGGCACTTGGCAAGCGACGTCTTCCGGAAGTCAACGCGCTTTTCCGCCATGGGAATTCTCGCCGGTTGCAAAACGGAAATCGCAATAAACAGAGGCACACGTATAAACATCAACAACAATTTATTTAGTAACAGTTTGTATACATGAAGAACCTTCGCATTTTTTTGGAGTTTTTTTCTGACTTCAAATTGCTTGTAACAATAACAACAACATAACAAACGAGTGATTGAAACTGGACCAATTGCACCCACCATAATGGATCAGTACGAATGCATGGTTTGCCTGACTTAGTGTGATTGCCTTTGGAGATGAGTATCGGGCCGCTGCAGGCCGGGCGCATCCTAGTGCTTGGAATGATGATGCGAATGCTTGTGGCCATGTTTGTGGTCGTGTTTGTGGCCATGGTGGTGGCCATGCTTGTGTCCATGATGGTGGTCGTGCTTGTGGCCGTGATGCTGGTCGTGTTTGTGGTCCTCGTGGTGGTCGTGTTTGTGGCCATGATGGTGGTCGTGCTTATGGCCGTGGTCCTCATGATGCTTGTGCTCGTTGTGATGCTTGTGTCCGTGGTGGTGGTCGTGCTTGTGTTCCTGGTGGTGCTTGTGATGGTGGCCGTGCTTGTGCGCCTCGTGGTGAGCATGCTTGTGCTCCTGGTGGTGGTCGTGGCCGTGCTTGTGGCCATGGTGATGGCCATGCTTGTGGGCCTGCTTGTGCTCGTGTCCGTGCTTGTGCTCCTCGTGGTGGTCGTGCTTATGCTCCTGCTTGTGCTCGTGGCCGTGCTTGTGGTGCGCCTCGTGGGCATGCTTGTGCTCCTGCTTATGCTGGTGGACGTGCTCCTGCTTGTGCTCATGTTTGTGCATGTGCTTGTGCTGATGGTAGTGCACCTCCTTGTGCTTGCCGTGGTGGCGCGGCATCTCCGCGGAGCGGAAGCCGGCGACGTCGAACTTGGGCACCTCCTTGTGGAAGCTCTTCGTCTCGATCGTCTCGATCTGGTGCGGCCCCTCGAAGGCGACGTTCGACGACGTCTTGTAATGCGTGTAGCCCTCTTCGTTGCGCAGGAATTGCTCCTCGTCGTCGAACTCGTCGTCGTTCTGGTATTCGGCCGTCTTGTAGCTGGGCGCTTGCTCGGCCTCGTACTCGGCGAGCCGCTCGTATTGGGTGTAATCTCCGCCACCGCCGCCCCCGCTGGGGGCTGGCGCCCCGACGCCATCCTGCACGGTGAAGCGGTGCAGCTGCGGCGTCGAGTAGTCGTAGACGAGCGGCGAGTAGGCGCTATGTGCGGCACTGTCCTCCACCGTCGTGCTGACCGCCGCCTCGGAGCGGGCGGGCAGAGCCGCCTGCTTCTTGTAGACTTTGGATTGCACGGTCTCCTGGTCCGGCACGGCGATCTTGAAGCCGTCGGCGGCGAGGAGGAGAAGTGCGAACAAACTCGCTGATGCCTGCTGGAAAAAAGGCGCACGAAATGAGCGAAGGGCCATGAGGCCGCGGCGCCGAAGGACTCACCAGGACTCCCATGTTGGAATACTTGTGTTATTACCAACAAAGCTGAGCTGTGAATGCTTAATGTCTGCCTGGACCCGCGCGTATTTATATTGATGGAACCCTACTTTCGCCATAATTTTCTGCTTCAGTTTGCGCGCTGGCGTTCCGCACACAATGCGCGCACACCACGGTGATGGCGGTGCACTCAGATTAGCATACTTTTCCATGATAATTAATGCACTTTATTGCTCGAATTATTATTATTTTATTCACGAAGAGAAGAGGAAATTGCAGAGTGCAGTGCCCATCCACACCTCTCCCGCCTTTCCGCACCGCGCGAATTAATCAAATTTAATTGGAAATCCAAGCGGCCAATAACCGCCGCTCACTCGTCGATCATAATTAGGTATTGTTGCCGGCATTAACACGGGCATTAGTGCGCGGGGCGCGCGCGCGCGCCTCCGAGACACTTTGCGCGGATGCATTTTCCATTGTGCGCGCAGATCGACGTTAATTAGCGATTAAAAAGCGCACGATTAATTCGTGTTAGGCGCACGCAAACGCATCTAATTAGTCCCGATGCGCCAGTGTGCATTGTGTGCGCGCGCAAGAATGCCCCTCGACCCATTCAGTCTCCATCCGTGCAGATTCAGCTGCAAAAATGCAATTAAATCGGGCGCATTCAACTGCACGCCAGGCGTATCATATCGACACCACTTTCTGCGCATCCGTCGACGCCATGCGCTGAGCGCACTTCTTCGAAGGCGAGGAGAATCGACTTTGGCGCTCATTAGAAATTCCCGCAATTCATAATTTGCGATTGGTTACACGGCTGCCATTCGGATATTCAGGTGGAAGCGCTCGATTATCGATAATTCGCGGGCGTATTATTGTGGGCACGTTTCCAGCGATGCAGCAGACGCAGAAGCAAAACGAATTGTAATCACTTCCTGACACGAAACACTCAGCACGTTAATTGTCGTCACTTATTAATAATTGGATATGGTGACAACATGTTCCTTTTGGTTGCGCTCATAAGTTTAAAAATGATGCTGATTTGATTGATTATAGAAATCAAAAATTTGCCTTTCTTTTGATGCCGTTCTTGCGACTTTAAAATCAGAGCTATAAACTATAGCCTTTACGAACGAAAATTAATACATTCATAAGTAGTAAAAAGATGGGTGTAAAATTTCTCCTACTGGAGACAAACAGCAAATAAAATTTACTTAAACCAAAAAGATATTTTCAAAAATAATTGATAGACTATCAGAAACACAATATCTTAAACAGAAACTCATTTGGGTTTTAAATCAATCATAATTTAAGTACTGATTTGTTAAGTTAAAATTGACATACAACATGGAAATTCTAAATTAAGGGACTTCAAGATCCCACCAGAAAATTTGAATTGCATCAGAATAAGAGAATCTTAAAGATTCTTTTAACTATTCTAATGAAAACTAAATGAAATTCAGCAAATGAAACCCAAATGCAATTACTGAAATGGAAATGAAACCCAAGAGTTTTGACTTTGAAAATATCTTCAGGAACTTTCTTCAATTACAACCCTCTTCTTCTACTTATAAATGAATCAAAATAAAAGCATGAAATTGATAAATCAACAATTTTATTTCAAACAATTATCAGGCATTAACAAACAACAAGGGTGCACTTCGAAACCGAGTAAACGAACAAGAGCAATCAATGCTTCGAGTGCTTGTGACCATGCGAATGATGATGACCATGCTTATGCCCATGCTTGTGGTCCTCATGGTGGCTATGTTTATGACCATGATGATGGCCATGCTTATGGTGACCATGGTGGCTATGCTTGTGCCCATGATGATGGTCCTCTTTGTGGTCATGATGCTCGCTATGCTTGTGGCTGCCATGATGGTCGTGCTTGTGATGTTGGCTATGGTCGTGCTTATGGTCATGATGATGCTTGCCGGAATGGTCGTGCTTATGGTCCTCGTGGTGTTCGTGTTTGTGGTCGGCATGATGCGAATGCTTATGATTGTGTCCATGCTTATGGTCCTCTTTGTGGTCATGTTTGTGGTCCTCGTGGTGCGAGTGCGCGTGCTTGTGCCCGCCGTGATGGTCATGCTTATGCTCGCCGAGATGCTTGTGCTCGTGCCCATGTTTCGACTCGTGCTTGTGCTTATGATCGGCTTGATGTTTATGGACGTGCTCCTGTTTGTGCTCATGCTTGTGCATATGGGTGTGCTTATGGTAGTGCACCTCAGCGTGCTCTTCGTCCTCGTGGTGACCATGCTCGTGGTGCTTCGACTCGGCGATCTGATGGTCCTCAGGGGCGGTAGTCTCCTGATGGTTGGAGGCTGCACGAGCCTCCTGGTAGTAGCCATCAGCAGGAGGCTGCTGATGGTTGCGTGTGGGGCGCTCATAGCTGGGCAATTGTTTCGTATCGAAGCGGCCCTCGAATTTCGCGTAGAGTCGGTCGAATTTGCCGGGATCATTAAGCTGGACATCGGACTCTGTGAACTGCACCTGCTGGTGGTTGTAGAGCTGGGTGTCTGGCGAGTATGCGGAGGCTAGGGCGCTATGAGCCGCCTCATTGGGCAGGTAGTCGTTTCTGTTCCCAATGACGTAGTTGATCCTGTAAGCGTGGATGACTCCCAGAGCCATCAGGTCGAGAAGAACGATTGCCAACAGACTCAGATTCGCCATTTTTCTGCGACATAGTTATTTGGAAATTAATTTCGCTACTCGGTCTGTGAAAGAGTTAACTTACTCCCTTATTGTGCTACTCTCTGCAGGTCGACAATAAGCTGACTGGCGCACACTGCACTGAGACCACTCCGGTCAAGAAACGTATTTATACTTTGGCAATCGGATGCCACCCGTACATTCTAATCCCACATTTGATAGCGAGCCCCACTTGGCCGACGAAATCAGAAATGAAACGAAACGAAACGTGGCGATACTAAAGAGATGCCGGCGATTTTATAACAAGAGCAAGTTTTCGATGCAGAAATTGGCGAAGAAATTGCAGAGATTAGCATTTGTTACGCGGCTGCCCGCCTGGAAATATGATGCGCAGTGTAATTACGCATCAGTCTGCATCTAAGACCCGTTCCAAGTGTGCAGTCGTTGTTATTCGGGCGTGAAATAAAATTGTGTGGATTCATTGTGCATTTTTCCGATTTCTATAACAACAATGCGCTGTGTTCTATGGTGCGAAGAAAGTTAAGTTAAAAATAGATCGTTGATTTGTTGCAGAGCGCAAGGCCCACCACCACCGCCGGCATTATCAGGAAATATTCCCGCAACGAGATTGAAAAGCGAGGTTGGTGAAAAGCCGTTTCACTTAACATATGGCAATTAAACTAAACAACTAATAAGAATGCGTAGCCGTAGACAAACGCTAATAACAGAGATTTAATTCGTCTCAATTACAATGATTGCGCTTCCCACATCCCGCCGCTCTCACCGATGCACTGATTCTTCGGCGTTGTTTTAGATCGGCGAAAGAAGAAACGAGCCGCCAGCGTGCGTGCAAAATGCGATGATGACCAAGGACAAAAAACCCTTTACCTACACGCCAGGCGGTATTGACTTGTCCGAAATCAAGTCACCTCGAATGGCACGTCGGATCGAGCGCAACGCAAACGCACCAGGTGTTGGAGAAATTCCCCAGACGCCGCCAACGCCGCAGCAGTCAAGACCATTGCCGCCGTCCGCCCTGGCTGCAATGCAACCCGCGCTGCCCATACAGGTCTTCCCAACCGGGGCACCACCTCCACCACCACCGCCACCCGTTAATGCGCCACCGCCGCCACCGATGCAACCCCTACCAACCAAGCCGGTGGCTACAAACGACGGAGTCTACGAGCGCCCTGATATGACCCGCATTATCCCCGAGAACCCAATGGCTTTGCTGCGAAAAACCCCAAAGGTTGAAAGGAGGACTTTCCTCGACGAGCTCAACGACATGGAGCGCAAGAACATGCAACAGGCGCCCATGCAGCAGGCGCCCATGAGCCCCCAAGCCCAACCCCAATATTCGCCACCCGCAAGATCCCAACCACCGACCCCGCAATTCACCCCGGCCCAATACACCCGCCAACCATCCTACACGACCCCAGCCCAGCCCTATTCCCCGCAATCTCAAGCGTACGCACCGCAAAACGCGCACCCGGTGCCCCAAATGGTCTCACCGCAAGTCGTCGAAAACAACGGGCCCCCATCACCGCCCACGAAGACCAGCAAGGTCAACATTGGTTCCTTGTACATCCCGCCAATCAATCAGCAGCAACAACAACCAGTACAATCGCAACCGTCGCCCAAGTCACAACAGTCTTCGGCGCCACCGACACCACCCCAGCGTCAAGTCCAGACGCCACCGACGCCGCAATCGCCCATACCCAAGCTCAACGCGGCGCCCAAACCGTGGCAAAATCAGCAGCGCAAGGAGCCCGAGCTGCCCGAATGGGCACAGCGCCACCAGCAGTCGCCACCGAAGGAAGAACAGGTCCAACCCGTTCGCATGACGGGCCCTCCGCGCGTTACCCCCGTGCAGATGCAACCGCCACCGGCGCGTCCTGGTGTTGAAGTTGTCTGGGTGACCCAACCGGAGGTATATCAGCATCCAGGTCCCACACCACCTCCGGGACAACGACGAGTGCCACCGCATATAACACAACAGCAGCAACAACAACAGCAAATGCAACAACAACAGATGCAGCAAATGCAGCAACAGCAGATGCAACGTCAACAACAATCTCAACAACAATACGTACAACAGGAAATGAAGGGTACCAGAATCATACCCATCCAGATTGAAGGCCAAAACTCAGGGCCAAACACTCCGGCAACGCCTGAAAGGTATCCGAATGTCGAAATCATCTGAACGAAGGATACAAGTTTTTTTATTTTCAGAAACTTCAATAGGCAACAAAGTTGGACGCCCACGCAGTCGAACGCCTTCAAGGTTATACAGAAAATGACCAACACGGATGGCATGGAGGACGAAGCAGACCAGCAACAGGTCGAATATGGTCCTCGTACCGCACAGCAGTTTCCCAACGAGCAGATGCGCAAAATGAATTTGAACGACAGCGACCGCGACTTTATGAATCGCGTTAAACAAGGTAGGTCTCGCAAAATGTATCCTCAAGTGTTTTTCGTAATAATGCAATTGCTTTTTGTTGTTGTGTTTTTGTTTTCGCCACATGCACCATTGTTTTTAGACACCCGAACTAACAATCGAGACGATCCGAACCTGAGATACCTTGGAGGACACATACCATCGAGAGTATTCCGTTACCTAGATGAAAGTGGTACGAAAACCTCCACTTGTCGAAAATTACTAAACTGGCATGAAGAAGCACTAACAGCTCCTATCGTTGCATGGAATAACCAACGCTCTAGACATGGGAAGACTCAATTTAACACTGGTTGAACACTTCAGGCGTAGATCGCGAGATCTATCTGCATAACGAACCCGATCCGCGTTATCGAGGATCGGAGATACCCTCAAAAGCATTCAGAATGTTGCAACAAATTACTGACACACCACCAGACGACCCAGACACGCCACGTACTACACCAACTGGTAGGATATGAAAATAGGCGCTTTATAACCTGAACCTTTGCTTTACTAGATGGGACTACCAGAAACAACTAGTTTAGAATTGTTGCTGCTTTTACAATTTTGACTATAGAATCGTGCCATTCATTTGCAGTACCTCAGAACCAGCCGCAAGGACCTTACGTGCGTAAGATACCCATTCAAGTGGAAGGTAACCGTTTGCAATGATTTGCTTTTACTTTGATATCCGACTTATGGCAATCCCATTCTAAACTTATAACAACCAATAGGTGACATGAACAATACGAATCAACCCTACGTGCACCCCAGCCAGCAGACCGTGGAGGAGCCGAAAAAGTACATGGGCAGTGCAATACCGTCCAGGGCTTTCCGAATGGTACAGGCAATGACGTCGAATTCGCCCGGTAAGTAACATACGATACCAGAAAACGTTATCTACCGCGATCTAGAGAAATAAGTGACCGCCACAAGTGCCATAAGTTCATTCAGCCAATCAATGTCTTTGCCATCCATAATTGTTTTGTTGCAAATCTCATTATTATCAATATCAGATTTAACAAAGTCCCCCCAGATTTCTCTCATGACTAAAGTTCAGTGTCAATTTCACACTACTTACTTCAATGGACGAAGACAACTCTGTTTACGAAATTTTTTTCTTTGAAACAATGCAACCGTTACCAAATTGACCCCGTAGCAATCAAGCACAGACAAATTACTCTTCAGTTTTGTTGATTTGTTGTAGCGGCCGGCAACAATGACAAGCAATCTAGCGAAATTACCGATAAAAAAGACGTATGCGAAATTAGCGAACCACATCCGCCCCCCAATACACTTCCACCTTCCAACGCACCCTACCCGTACAATCCCAATTGGAATTATGATCCCTACTGGTACGACTACTATGCCTATTACTATCCAAATTACGTCCCACCCCCAAACAATGCACAAACAAAACCATTGAGTAATGAGGCGACTCCGCCATGGGGTTATCCACCATATCCCTCGGTGACACCCACACAGGAAGTCGAATCACTTTGTAGTAGCTGTCGGAATACACCTGTACCATTTTGGGGCTACTACCCTGGAGGTTACAACCAACAAGGATACGAAAGCGATACAAATACGAATACCTCGGAAGCGAATACCAGTTATCGCAATACCCCAGCAAGTTGTGACTACCGTTACTACTGGGATCCATATTACTACCCGTACTACCCGCCGCCACCTCATCTGGCATATGGACTATACCCATATTATCCGGGACACCCGGCTGATTATGATGGATACTGTTCCACGGAGGAAATGAATAACATAAACCTTAACGACTCAGCTAGCGTAAATGGTACCCAACATGTCCTTGATGACACAACAGAAACCACCCACAAGATACCATCTGAGAGTACCATCTCTCCGATTGATGACTTCAGCGACAATCAGTCCGAAGCGACCATAGTGGATGATCGTGGGGATATGGATGCTGACGATGCGGACAGCGAATCATCCAGTGAAGATGAGGAAGTCGAAGAGATCTATCGAAGGAGCACCTCCAACGTCCCTCTCATTGAACAGGACCAGCAACCAGAACCGGTATTAAGTTCAAAAACCCCTGTTCATATGTTTGTTACAAATCCCAGTGATGAAGATTTGAGTGATGACGAACAGGATCAAGAGGTGATCCACCATGAGGAGGATCCAAATGAACCCAATGGGGACGAACAGGACGATGATGTGGCTTCGGTCTACATTGACGATGACCAAATGCCACATGTGCTCAGTGTCATTTATGAAGAGAGCGAGCGCAGTTTCTCTTCGCGCATGGACCGCGAGTCGAGCATCGCAAGTACGATCAGTCAGAGTACTCTGGTAGAAGAGGCTGACGAAGGTAGCGAGGGCGAGGATTATGAAGCAGAGGTCCTGTGCGCCAAGTTGCCGCTCACGTTGCGCCAGACCGAGGGTAAAGTAGAGCTGACCGTGGGCGACGCGAAGAGTGAAGATGTCAGCTCGAATCCACATTCCATAGATAGCAAGTTTTCGGAACGATGCTTATCTGAGATTCAAAACGCATTGGCCGCACCTCCCACGGTTCAACTAGGGGAGGAAGCAGGAAGTGATGTTAGTAACATTGCTGAGTCTAATATCAAGGAACCCTCACCTGATAGATGTCATTTAATTCTCAGCCAAGATGAGAGCAACGTTGATGATAGTAACAACTCCTTGATAGTTGAAGCAGTAAGTGAAACCTCTCCCGTGGAGGTTACCCAAGATGAGCCAGAAGACCAGAATGACGAAGGTGAAGAGGTTGATTTCTGGAGTCAAATAAAGAAGGATGATGACGATGAGCTGCCAAGACGTCAGGTGTTCTACAACAAATATCGGGACTCTGTGTACTCAAAGGAGGAAACGGATAGCGGGGAGGAAACTAAAGCTAGTGAGGAAGTCGTCCAGACACAGACGACCATCGAGGAGGATGATACCTCGTCCAAAATGGAAGTGGAAACGGTCAAGACTACCGAATCATTTAGTGCCATCAAGGATGCAGATGACAATGTCCGTAATGAGGTCCTCAGTAAGGAGGAACGGGAAGTACTGACTTTGCAAGAGGCAGAAACTGATAACGGAGTCACGGCTACAGTTGGTAAGTCATTAAATGTAAGCGAACATAAGATTCTCGCCCAGAAAGTTGATAATGTTGAAATCACCCTGGACGTGCTCAGTAACCGCAATGAAGAACAAACGTCCTCAATCGGATTGGTCGTAAGTGATGGGCAAATGGAGAAGATTGCCATTGATGAATGCAATGTCAGTAATACTGTAGTTACCAAGGCGGAAGTTCGCGAGACCTTATTTGCGCCCAAGTTTGATTTGGGCTTAGCTGACTGTTTCATGAACATCCAGAATCATCTGAAGTTAACTCTGGAGGGACTCAAGACTAAGGAACCTCCAGTTGAACCAGAACCGGAATCGGAGATACCAGTGGAAGCAAATGAGATTCAGAGGAATGATTCTGAACTCATAGAAACTGAAATGGTTCCTCAAGAAATATCCTCAGAGATTGAAGATAAGGAAGTCTCGGTTGAAAATACGAATAACATCGAAAAAGAATGTTCCGTTGAGGAAACCAGCCTACCTTCAAATAATCTTCCATCAAGCTCAGTACCCGATGACATTGATAAAGAAGTAAATGACTTGAACAATAACGCACAAGAGTTTTATGTTCCCACTATTAAGGAACGCATCAGGGCCCTACAGAATGCTAGTCGAAATTCAACCCCAATCAGGAAACCATCTCTTGACTTATCAGTCACCCAGGAACCGGTAGTAACAACAGATGGCAAAGATTTCTTAACGCCCGAATTGGTCATGCCAAAATCCTCCAAGACCTCAACCAAATCCAGTATTAAGTCCATCGAGGACAACAGCGAGGACGAAATCGATTCGGGCGTCACCTCTGACATGAGCCGGCACATCTCGGACACAGAGAGTGAGAGCGTCCACGAGATCCGCAAGACCATCAAGTACCAACGAGCGGCGACCCATTCGCGGCTCTACAAACTACTGCAGGACGAATGCGACGAGGACGACGAAGAGGACCAGCTAGCCACACCAGCCGACTGCGCTATGCGCAAAGAAAAGCTGTCCCTACCCTTAAAGAGCAGTAGCCAATTCTCGCATGACGAGAGCGGCTTCAATTCCCCGGCGTCACCAATTACTGACGAACTGGTCAATAACCTGGTGACCAATCTGCTCAAGAACAAGACTGTCGAGCTGAAGAACGTTCCGATGGAGGTGCTCCAAGCCGCCGCCCTGAAGATCCTCCAAGAGGATCGCGACTGCAAGGACCTCAGCTCGTCAGACGAACTCAATAGCTTCCTCTCGCCACTGCTGCTTGACGGCAGCGCGACCACAGCACAGACCCCACAAGAATTCTACACCAGCAACGAGTACAATCAGTACTATGAGACGTGGGGCAATGCCCAGCAGGTGGACATACCGTCCAAGTCCTTCAAGCTACTGCAGGAGATAGCGAGTGAGGCTAGCAAGGATACTGAGAAGCAGTTCACTGCGAAGTGTCCGCGCACGACGACATCCGCGGAAGTGCGTCGCAAATACAATGCGACGCCTACGAACACGGCGTCACATTCGTGCACTCCCGTCCCGGCTCCTTCGTTTGCCACGCAGGAGGCGTCCTCGGCCTCTTGATCCCGAATCCCGTCATTCGAGGAGGGTGGAAATTTATCGCCCACGTAAATTTCCACGTACCGAATTTGTAAGACTGTTGCTCGGAGAAGCCGATAGGCTCGGCTTACCTTACGAGGTACTTGAAATTTCTTATTTTTACACTACTAAGTTTTTTTGATTTCTAGAATTGGTTTTCGGTGTTTTATCTTTATTTAAGTTTTTGTAGCCACTGTTTTTCTTTTTCCGTTTTTTTTTTGGTTCGTTTCTGTTGGTAGGCTTTGAAGTGCAACTGCAACCAGTGTACACGAACGCACGCACGGACGTTGCAGGCGACTTTCGACCAAAGAAAACGAGAACCCTAAAACAATGATGATGCCACATGCATTACTCATCAATCATTCGATTAATCCATCTTAATCTCGACATCATAAGTTATGTTGTTGACGAAATAACGCAGCGCTCTGAGGAGTAAACTCCACCTTATTGAAACAATGAATTTGGCCCACAAATTTGGGCGCATTGATGTGCACCAGTCCCTAGCGAGTGTGCAGCCCCCAATTTGGTATTTGAATGTAACGCCCAAAAAGACAAACCCTACACGCACACACCAGGCAACGCACAACTGTAGCCAAATCTCTTGATCGTTTTGACATGCATTTGATATCGTATACGGCAGCTGAACCGCCCCCAGCCCGCACCCACCGCTCGAGACGTCGACTGATTAACCGCTTATCACACCACCACCCCCGTGTGTTGTTTGCTTCACACGCATAGTGCGAATGCCTGCTGACTGCCAAGATGGCCGCGTTCGGCTGACAATGCGTGCATCCAAGGAGATACCGTGATGAGGTCGAACGCGAGGAACCCTCCCAATTTTGGCCGATCAAAAACCGTTGCCCTTCCGCGTTACATGACCCACTGCGAGGTCAGAGATGGTTTTTCCTTGCCCTCCAACCAAGCCGCCCCCGCCAGCCAAGCGTATTCACGTGAGGAGTACTAACACAAGATAAACCACAAATTAAACGATAAATAAGCGATCAGTGCACGCGATAAATAAATGATTTCTGGAACTAAATGCCATTTACCATGAGATTAATTTCGAACAGACAGACAAAGGTGTAGTTTGCTTCTAAGAGAGTACCGTTATGACTTTGAGTTGAATTAATCCACGCCGCTATCGACCATCCGACATAACAACGAACCCGACCGATTGTACAAATGTACCCAGACCCATCATGATCCTGCCCACATATGGGCCATGCCACCCACCTCATAGCCCGTCCGCACCCGCATTATCCTGGTGCCAGTCATGATGTTTCATCGTTGTTTGGGAATGCTTCCAAGCGGCCGGATGCGCTTGCCATTTGATTGTGCACCCCTCGTGGCATGTCTTTGGTTTGTTCTCTTTGTTGCGCCGCTCTAACCACGCATGCCGACTATATCGTATCAAATGCAAGTTCGTTGACCGAATAACACAGCGTATTCTTGTAATCCGTAATCAATCACTGGATCATGTGTGCGATGTTTGCTCGTGAGTTGCGATTGACGGGACGGTGTCGTCCCTCGGGGGCCCCAGCCGCAGACCAGCCCGCACTAATCTCGACCCGTGTGTGCTCCCCGTTTTCTAGGTCCAGGCCAATCCGACTTGTAAGGCGGCTGCATGGTTCGTCCGGATACACACACACAACCCACGCTCACATGGTCGACCGCCCGCCCGCCCACGCACCAGCCCAGCCAGCCGATCGGGACGCACGTTGAGATCCCCCCAAAAAAAACCAAAACTAAACGATTCATTTAGTCTACCCATCAACCCTTTTCGCAAGCATCCGCCCCCGCACCGAAAGCACCCGCTTCGCGCGGGTGGACCGCACCAAGGAACCCGAGACGAGCAAGAGCTCCCCTGGCCGTTTACCATTTTTCATATTCATATTACTCAGCGAGTACGCAGGACGCGCGTGCGCGCCAAGTCGCTGAGGAATGCTTACCACGTTAATGTTATTGTTGTTGCATTTTTCGTTTGTCGCCCATTTCGCGCGCCGCGATCATACCCGAAAAGTGCCCCCACGAATTGGGCAGCTTCCGGCTTTGCAATTATTGTTGCACGATGAAGTATGCGAGTGCAATTGATTTGATATTCGTGTAATTACTGTTAGGATTGTTGTTGCGATTTTTGTTATTTATTAATTTGTTATCATTGTACGACGACGACGACCCACTCTGATGGATGAACACGTTTGTATTTAGCTCACTTGTCGCAGGCTACAACGTACACAACTTTTGATGAAGATTGCAAATTTCTGACGATTTTATCTATAACTCATATACTTACAAACTTAATCTATAACGCATATTTAGATATTGAGAGAAGACGTATATGTAATCAGGTGCAGAATTTATCTCATTTGTCAGATGGAAAATGATGCGAATGTAATTTTTCAAATAAACACTTTAAACATTACTCCCGTAAAGTGTAGAAATTACCAATGATTTCCCATATATATTTTGTTCCTTTTATTTTCAATCCAATTTGTTTAGTTTGGTTTCTTTTCTTCGACATAAATTAGTTTCGTTACGGCATAATTGCAAAAATGATGCGTCAGCAATGCAACAACTGAACGGTAAGCTCTTTTTTCTAGAATAAAGTAGCGCAATAATTTCTGCTTACACACGTTTTTGGAAATGGCAAATTAAGCGTTTTGTTGGTACGTTGTTAGTTTCCAGTTTCGAGGCCTATCAGTAAAAGTTGGAACTGTGATTAGAACACAAGGCGAAGATGTTGGAAATAAAATTGGTACGTATTTTAAAAATATTTTCGAGAAATTGAATTAATTCCTTCAATTTTAGTTTTCAATTGTACTCCTTTTGGTGACTGCAGCAGCCCAAGATTGGGAACACATCGACCACAATCATCTACAACACGATGACTTTGAACACTCCAGAGAAGAGCATCCCCATTTCCACCAGGAATTCGAAGAAGGATTCAATGAACAGCATCCAGATATGAGTTTCGAGCGTGAAGCTGAGAATGATTTGGATAGTAACGAGGAGAAGGTACAGCCGAATGGAAACGACCCCATTGTGGGAGTTGGCCCCATGGCGCTCCCAATCGCTGGGGCCCTTGCCGCTGGTGCCAAAGCAAAATCTGCCCTAGCTTTCACTATCGCTGAGGCGCAAGCGCTAGCGTTGAAAAACAAGGCGAATTTGGAGAAGGCCCTCATCGACGCAAAATTGCACCACGATCTAATGACATCAAAGGCGCGTCTTGCGGGTCATAACTTCCTGTTTCATGCACCTTTACTGGGTGTCGACCGTACGGCAGGTCCTGAAGACACACCGGAAGCGATCAATAGGGAGGTGGATGATGAAGTGGATGGGGTCAATCCCGGCTTCAAGCCAGAGTTCAGTCCAAGTCCAGAAATGATGAATAAACTGAGTGAGCTATTTGGTAAACCCCTGGGTAAGCGGGAATCAAATGACTTCTATGTGGGCAGAGGGCCTCATATGAAGCGGGACGAAGAACTGTTCCTCTGGTCCTTGAATAATAATTACAACATGGCAAGGGAGGAGGACGCGTTTCTCAATACCGAGCCAGAAACAAGATTCGAAGGTGACGTAGAGATGCCACCAATCGAAGATGGGCAGTTTGATGAATTTGCTTCACCAAGTCATGAAACTCAAGCCAGACATTTTGGACACTTCGGGTTCCATCATGCACACGCAGTACCTTTCCGTTCGGGATTTACAAACGCGCATACTTCTCATGAACCAGGACCTCCAACTAATGGTCACAGTTTCGGTGGACCATTTCATACATTTGGGCGTCCCACTGAAGTGACAGTCAACAACCAACATAATACATTCACAAATGGGGTACCTCTGAATGGGGGTGGTTCAAATTTCCAAATATCGCAGACCACTGGGCAGGCTGGATCAAGCCAGGCACATTCGGCAAGTGCCCAAGGTCATCTACATCCTGGTTTTCGCCAAGCTCCCATACTCGAATCGCAAGGACCTGAAGCACATATAGCAATGACGCAGGACAACCTGAAGATGCAACCGCCTCAGGAAAACCCAAATAATTGGAGCAATCAGGAGGTCACCGATCATTTTTTAGGTTCGAGGAGCCTGATGAGCCCCAAATCAGGCTCCTGGACGGAACAATGAGAGACGATATACTCGGCCATATCATAGACGTCCCAAGACGCGTCCTCAGACGCCGCCCAATATTTAAGAAAAAACGCGCAATCTCTACACCTGGTTCTGATATTGTTAATGAATTGAATTTATTGGATGAATTCCAGGAAGATATATTCCAGAAGAATTTCCTTCAGATGATGCAGCATTCACAGCCGACCAAAAGTAAAAGCAAAATCAAAAGTAAAATTCGAAAACGCCGCTCGTTGCCTCTCATGCGACTTATGATCGACCCCAATGCCAAATTGGATATGCGAAAAACCATGGACAATGTCGGAACGATTGCGCGAAACTCTTTCCAAGATAAACGCGCCCCTATGTACCATGTTCGCAATATGGTAGGTTCCATTAAAAACGCGTTCTTATCAGGTTTACGCATTGCCCCCCAGGATCTGATCGTCCCATCGCAATATCGCATCGTGGACACTAATGAAGAAATGGTCATGAAACCATCAGATATCGAAGACATAAAGGCGCGTGCGGCTGCTGAAGCAACCGCCGTAGCAAATGAACGTGCAGCCAGGGAACGTCAACGCGAGCCTTTCAATCCACCAAGGCCCATCGAAGTGGTTGAAAAGGCCCCAGCTACTTTTTTGGAAAAGTTGGCCCAGTTAAAGAGATCGCATCAGGAATTCATGCAGAAATTTATTCCGACAACGCCGAAACCCAAACAAATAAATGAGGCTGCCCTAAGACAGAAAGCCTTCAGCCCAATGCTGGGCTCACGCATGAATGGCCCGAGCGAGAATGACGTGGACCCGTTTAATTTCCTTCAGACATTTCAAAAGGTAGGCGCAATTGTACGTGCTGGAATTAAGTCTGGGCAAGATACGATTCAACATATCAGTGATGCAGCGCACAGTGCCCGAAAAGCCTACACCACAGCAAGGTATAGTGCCCCCCGTATGTTACTTCCCTACACGAGAGCCCCTGTTCTCGAGCAGGAGAAAGTGATGTTTGTAAGTCCCCGTTTTCTTGATATCGAGAAAGAAGGACCCGAGCCAATTGTGGGTAGCAAATCCAACGGTATGGTCGACATGGGCGAGATTCTAAACGCATTCGGCGTATCGAATCCGAACCACCAGAAGGTGCAACGTCAGCGCATCGTCGTCGAGAAGACGCCGATAATGAAGCCCGGAAAAGTGCCTCTCTTTGAGTCGCGTTTTGGTGGCGAAGTTGACGAGCCAATACACACGCCTTTCAATGCTGATAAATATTACATCTATGCGGAAGACATCGACGAGGAGGACGACTTTGAGAAACAGCTCAAAGTCGACGACGCTTTGCGCATGGTGCAAAGCCTCAAGGATGTCGTTGGGGCGCGCACGGTGAGCGGTTTCCTCGAGGAGATGAAGCAGGACTTCTCCAATTTGCATCTCACCCAGCAGGCGAATGAAGTGGACGACTTGAAGGAGCAGTTGCACGACGTGCAGTTGAATTCGCGCTTCGCTCAGCAGCAATCGCATGATGATGGCGATGATAATGAGCAGGAGGACCAAGAATTGCAGCAATTCCTCAACGATTTGTTCGCTGATCAGGTGGCGAATAAAGTGCAGCAGGCGCAGAGTAACATTCAAATGACGCAATCCAGAGGCATAGAAAATCAACCCATTGAATCACTGAAACATGAAAGTAGCTTAGAAAACCATCAAACTACAACTCATAGCAACCACAGCAGTGAAATGGTTGGTGCTGGGTTACTCTTACCTCCCAACTTATTAAAACCGTTTATGAATCAGCCGAATCGTGACCAATTGAATGAATATTTTCGAGAGAATGGAGATGTGGAGGAAGTAATTGCAAAGGCTGCTGAGGATGACAATTTCAATAACTTACTGCGAATGCATGCCCTCATGGCTTCAATCAATCCAGAAATGCACAAACAGTTGTTTGATACATTGAATGTTCCACAAGACTTAACTGTAGGAAGACCCCAAGAGTCTCTCAATGATGCCAGTCATACAATGGCACCTCTCCTTGCAGAAAACCAGACAGACATGCCCAATAACCAATCGAGGATTAGCATGAATATACATAAAGTTCTGACGAAGCCCTTCTTGGGAAAAGTGAAACCCAAACATGATTACTATTATGACTATGGTTATGATGATAGCTACTGATATCATACTTTACTTGATTCAAAGATTGTTGCTTGTAACCGGCAAATTGAGTTTTAACGATTAAACATTGATAAGTTAATATATTTGATTTCTAACCTGGTACGGGCATCTGTAGTCAGGAGGAAATATCAGATCCCTATGGAATGTTATTATTTCACGATCCACTTATATTTCCCGCAGATATCACGAACACACCTCATTATTTAATCAAACATAAATTTTCGCAGTAATAAATTAATGACTGTAATGGCAACTGCAAGAAACTAAAGATAGGATGCGCAATGATCGGCCATTTTAATTCCTAATTCTGTCAATAGTGATATGGTGGCGCTAGTTTCGCATCGGAAGTACTTTTTTAAATGCTAGATAATTTGTTTTTAGAATTACACAATTTAATTCATTGTGATAATGTTTAAAATATATTTAACACACTGGTAATTTAGTATAATAATTTAAGATGACCGTAGTTTAGAGCGATTGAATACGTACGCAGCGTGGTACGCAGATTACATTGCATTTACCTAGCTACCTTAACGACTAATTCTATAAGAGCGAAAGTCGCACGAATTTTATCACCCAAGATGTGCATCATGCGTAGGAAGCAAGACTGCAGTAAACAACATAAAAAATGGTATACGTGAGTAAATTAGTAAGGAACAGATATACATATGATGTCATTAAACTAACGGAAAATCGCTGATCATACAAAGTGATTAGTGCAAACACATTAGTTTCGTGCATGTCGAACTAAATGACCCATTTCTTTCGTTTTAAAGTGCATTGCGGTGAGTGTCGCCAGAGCCTGAAATGTTGAAGGGCAACGAGAAGTGCGAGATTTTTGGGTAGGGCATTTATATGCGTTGAGCGAAGCGAATCAGCATAGAAAGTTTATTTCCTTATTTCTGTTCTAAGGCCAATGTGACTCGTAGCAACGTACAGGCGTCCCCCCGTTGCTTCAACGGCGGTTTATTTATAGTCCCAACACCAAGTGGAGCTAGTGGATCGGCGCGTTCGCCTTCGTATTTATTAATAAGCAGCGTCGACGCCACATGAGGTTTTCGAATTGCTAAGGTGTTATTGTTGACGAGAGGCGACCAACATGGAACTCCGATCGCACCGATCCCGTTCAAGAACCCCAGCATTTGGAGGGTCTGGTTCAAGTTTAAGTGATCATGAATCACATCAGAATGAGGTTAATCACATCACTAGTCATAGAGTGTTGAGGAGTACGAAGACAAGGTTTGTGTATACATATAGTGTTTATGAGTTGCCTTTACACCACTAACAATATCCATTTGTAGAACAATCCAAAGCGAGGAGCATATTAGTATGCAGTCCAGCTACAGCAGTCAACATAGTGCTGCTGAATTGCAGCAAATGGAAATCAATTCATCACACACAGAAAACCAAGTAAATCATGCCCTTGAATCCGGAAAGTACAGCAGTGAGGAAGAGGAACTGCTTGCATTGAAAATGTACAGAGAGGCAAAGGAGTACTGGCTGTGAGTACCAAGTAGCATTGATTGGTAGCTTCAATTTACCTGCTTCAGCATGCATCATGCCAATAGAATTCTTTTTCTCTTGCTTGCATTGTTAGTTCAGATTGTTCTAATCTAAATGTAGATGCTCACTGTAAGTGCTGGCTCTCATCACATTAGAGTGGAAGTGCTTTCAGCACTCCTCCAACTCTAAAAATATCTTATGCAAAAGAAGCATCACTGCAAGAGACATTCTCAGACTTAAGATTTGCTAAATGTTAACAATAGATTTTATGCTTCTTGTAGATTATCTATGTTGCTTGTGCTTTGAATTCAATTTTGTGTTCATGCTACCTCAAAGATCATTTTGTCCAAGTTGTTATGATCATGCTTGCCTGATATTTGAAGGTTTCAACTGTATATAATTCCAAGTTTTGTCTTGCATCAATAATTTTTCTGATTACATTTCAATAAATGCAAATCTGACTCTGTATTACTTCTCCACTTAATGAGCTCAATGCAATTCTTTGATCACATATCTTAGGCTTCTTCAAAAGTACTTTCTTTGACTTCTTGTTTATATTATCCGGATACAACTCAGACAGTTAGTTTGCGGTTTCATACCGCGAAGGGACATCGCACTCTTCATTTTTGCACGTCTATAAATGGACGAAACTGCAGCACATTTTCGCTCTTTGCCTTGCTATTATAGCGTATGACCTTTAGATAAGTTCTAACATTGAAGATGCTTGCATTGCGGTGTTTTGCCAGCCGGCAGAACACGCGGAGCGCGCTCCTGGCTTTCATTAACAAATGGTGCGTTGGTGCATGTGCACGCGATTGCTATTTTTAAACAAAAACCCATCCCGTCAGTTCGTCGTGCTTGCATATGTTGGCGGTGCAGCGAGCGCGGAGTGCGCGCAATTAGTGCCCGCCAGCATCGGCGCCGACGACGACGTCGCCGCACGTGTGCCCCACGCGAATATCGTGCTCATCTGCGAGATCTTGCCACCAGGCGCTACCCGAAGACTGACTATACGTACTCGCCGCACTCGAAGGACCGCGTGGAGCTCGCTCCTGGGGTCGTCAATATGCCGAACATGTCGCGCAAGTCCATCCACAACGGCGCCGACTACGACGAGCGCGTCGAATATATGGCGCACTCGGCGCACAAGGAGACGAACACCAGCTTCCTCAGCGACGATTCCACCTGCTGCAGGCTGTCGCAGCGCTCCGGCTTCACGACGCTGAACAACAACAAGGACTACATGATCAAGCAGAATGGGGGCCGCGTGACCTCGACGCGCCTGCTGCGGATGACGTTCATCGAGCGCACCTGGTTCGCTGTTTACACGCTGGTGCGGCTCGTCAGCGCGCCGTTTTCGGCGGCGAATCGCCTCGTCCTCTACACGGTCAGCATGCTGCACCATCTGGCCAGCCAGCTGCTGTTGGTCGACACCTGGTTGCTGCGCAGCTACGCCGACGTCTACCACGGCGAGCAATCGTACGTGGCGCGCTCCAAGGCGAGGTCTTCCACGAGTAGCGCCAGCAAGGTCAAGAAGGTCCTGTGGCTGTGTCTCATACCGTTGCTTTTATTTGGAGGTACGTACGCTTCGGTTTGCACATTGTTTCATCGTTCAGTCCTGGTTGTGTCCAATTTGTAAGACGCGATTGTGTGTTGCAGGATTGCATATCCTGCTTGATAGCGGCTACTCCCTGCCATCCTCACTACATGAAAACTGAATGAAAGCGCGTTCAATTTATGGAACAGATTACGTTTAGTTTAAGGCATTTTTCTACTCGTTGCGTTTGACTTTGTTTGCAATTTTATATCTACCTTCATTATATATGATGTGTATCGGTTTTATTATACTCTATAATACGTGAGAACAGTACCGGACCTGAGTTCCTTATTATATATCAGAAAGACGTTTTCAAAACCTGAGTGCAATAATTTAGCCCCTGGTACTGTTTTGCGTTTGCGATTTAGTTTTGTAGGCATTAAGTTATACAACGTCTTTGGAAAACGTGTGAGACTACGACGAAATTGCAATTACCAACTTCATGCATGTGAAATTGATTTTTCAAACTAATTAAACCCAGTTTAAAGCACACATTTTCCAAGGCAACTGATTTATAATGTATTCTGTAGTAAGGGGAGGCTTGGAGACTGCTTTTTAACGTTTGTTTTCGTTTCTGTTAAACAAATCCCTTTAATATATGCACAGTACACAAGAAAATGAAACACATTGTGAGGTTCGGTTGCAGGGATGTGGTTGTTATCAGCATTAGGACATGCCATCGGTGATGTGGCCCCCTCAATTTTACCAATTTTTACAAAGACGAGAGAAGAAGTCATTACGTCCGCAAGAAGTCCACCCGTTTTGAGCCAAATTCAACCACCGAATGATCCTGACATGAAGTCAGTGGAGTCTTTAATCAGAGTTCAATTGGATGCCCCAGTGCGCACAGGACTGAGTAGCGGGCAACTAATGCATATCGCACGCTCTCTGAAGGATAATCTACGCCTGGACGTGGAGGCCGATTCGATTGTGGATATTCTCGAGAAGGACCCAAAAGTACAACGATTAGACAACATCGACGTGGACATAGATCAGATAATTAAGAGGGTATTGGAGAGCCCGGCCTTGCAGTTAGGGATTCGTGGAAGCGACGAAACGTCGTCGCACATCGCTGAGCAGGAGAAGCGCATCAGCCAACTTCAATCGCAACTCGATGAATTGCGCGTACATTTGAACGCGGCCATCGGAAGTCAATCAGCGCAATATGCGCACTTATCACGCGCCCTCAAACGCTGCTGTCGCCTCAATGCGCTGCAGATGGAGCAGCACCTCAACAGCCTCATCACGGCTATACTCAACTCGCCGGAGCATAAGGCGAACGTGTCGCAATGGCTGAGCGCGCTCTTCGTCGCGCAAAACGAGATCGAAGCCAAATTGAATAACGTCACGGAGAAGATGAACAAGCGTGTTGATGACCTGGTGGCGCAAAGCGCCCAGCGCGTCATGGCCGACGTGAGCGCCCTACTGGCGCAGCGCGCCTCCTCCAGGTCGCTTGGCTCGGTGGAGATGCCTCCCAACGAGTTGCAGATACGCGCAATTGTTAAAGATGCTCTAGCGACCTACGATGCGGACAAGACCGGGCTGGTCGACTACGCCTTGGAGTCGGCCGGTGGGCAGATACTCTCGACGCGGTGCACGGAGCACTACAGCGCAAAGACCTCCGTCGTTTCCATCTTCAGCATTCCGCTATGGTATTCGTCGTCGAGTCCGCGCACCGTCATCACACCTGGCGTTCTGCCAGGAGAGTGTTGGGCCTTCCAGAGCTTCCCCGGCTTCCTCATCATCAAGCTCTCTCATAATGTTACGCTGCGGGAGTTCTCATATGAGCATGTTAGCCGCCAGCTCATGCCTAGTGGTAAGCTGGACTCGGCGCCCAAGGACTTCCAGGTGTTCGGTTTGCGCGAGGAACTCGATCGGGAGCCCGTCCTTCTTGGGGAATTTCGCTATGATGCTCTCGGGGATTCGTTACAATTCTTTCCGGTGCGGGACGACGTCGCATCGCGCACCTTTCAAATTATCGAGCTGAAGGTGAACTCCAATCATGGCAATCCGAATTATACGTGCTTGTATCGGTTTAGGGTGCACGGTCATCTCGCCACCTAATTTCAATGAGATTTGTTGCCTCTCAGCAACCAACATGTGTACCTGATCTGCGTCCCCCATCCATTAGTCATTCAAAAATGCGTTCTCTGCCAAAAATGTACTTAAACTCGACCGAGTTGGGAACCATTACGCGTTTCATCTTCCGGTTGAGCGATAAGCATACCTAATGTGTGACTGTGATTACTGTCGCCTTAACGTTGCTAAACGAGCGGCACCGATGCGAAGAAGAAAAGAATGAAGGCCCATTGCGTACAAATCTTATTAAAATTAGGTGTAGTTCACGGTGATGATCTTCGACTACTAGTAACCATCTCATAGATAGGAAGTTAATTTATTTGATTGCATTAACTAGTTAAGTCCACACGTCTTCTGTAAACATTGTGGTAGCTCTTTCAACTAACTACAAATTGCCTCATTGTAGTCACCTCACGTATTGTTTTCTTTTTTGTTTTCGATGTTATAACATTATGTCGGTGGACTAACCAAATACGTTTACATTTTATTTAGAAACAAAGTGTATTTTTAGAGATTATTATTGTATATGCCATTAAAACTCTTAGTTGGTTTGGATGTCAGCAATATCTTCCTGGTTAGTGGATGCATTACAAATTAGTCTTGTATGTAGTTATAGTAAGATGCAGAAAGAAACTTGTTAGAGTAAGTTTTTTTTACACAGCGCCAGTTTCCCTACTTTAAGTGCCTACATTGTTAACAAACATCGTAGAATTTTTGCTGTTAATGCGGAGAAGGGTTAAACTAAATTATTGTATTCATCACTCCAAAGCATGTTTGTATAAGAAACACAATATTGTTCAAATCAGTAGATGTCAAATTATTAGCAATTAAGGACCTTTGATTACTCCAAGTATGATCAAGTCAAGTTGAAAAGTGAAGCACAACGTAAAACAAATGCTTTTTTAAGATGAAACTGAATATCAGGCTTATTTATCCATCAGCAATACTTATAATCGTAATATCAAAATGTACATTTAATACTTTTGAAGTGTAGTGACATATTCTTATATCATTTAACGTTTGTAAAATATATTCCGGAATGGAAGCGTTTCCTATGAGCTCCTTTTTAAAGAATATTAGTAGATTTCCACGCACACTCTATCCTTATTTTAGCTTTATCCACTCATTTAAGTCCTGTTAGTTGATTCGTTCATATTCGTACTTGGTTCAATTTATCGCCTTTTAGTAGTAGTTTAATCGCATTTTAATAATGTATATTTACTTCAGAAATACCAATTTCACTATTACCATAATAATGGTATTTGCCAAACCTTATAATGCAAAGTATACCTAGCAATTTGTAAGTAATTCTTCAAAATATTTGTAGACAGTTAGTTTCATTTGAAATTCAGCAACAGCGGAAATGGATGGTGTTAAACTTTGGCGCCGCCAATTTCTATTGGTCCTGATATTGTTTAAAGAAATAGAAAGCAATTTACTATTGGAATTTGCAGAAACCGAACTTGCGCTACGAAATTGCATTGAAACAATTATCGACCATCATTTCACCGGCCAAGAATATATGTTCTATTCACATCTGTTGACCGATGTGCCCTACAATATTTTCAACATGAATAATATGCCACCAATGCAAGTTTCCACCTTGGAAACGTATCCAGGCAGAACTGCCCTCAATAATCTAAAACCATACTCTGCATATTGCATTGTTTCAGCCCAAGAAAGCTTTGGACCACGGCTGGAATTACTTGCAGCAATGGATGGATGGAATGCACGAGCCAAATACTTAATAGTCCTGCAGGGCAATGTATCCAATGAAATTTGGGCGAAATTGAGCAAGTTGTTCATAGTAAATGTGCTAATTCTGCAAGTTGGGGACTTGCAACTATTCACCTATTTTCCCTATCGTTATGAGGATTTACACGCACCAGATTTAGACTCCCAACCTTTGGGCACCTGCCCCAACATAGACATAACAACAATTTCCTTATGGACCCATGACAAAATACCAACGCTATGGAGGAATACAACGGTGAACATTACAGTCATGGAGATACGACCATACGTTATCGACCTACAGCGGAATATTGGCATAGAAATTGTGCTCGTGCAATTAATGAAGGACCATATGAAATACAACGTCAATTACCTCACGGAGAAGATGCAAATTTGGGGATTTTACTTGGGCAATCGTACTTACAATGGTCGACTAGCGGTTGTCCAACGCAACGAGGCTGATTTTGGCATCGGATATTTCTCTCTAGGTGATCCCGAACGCCTCCTGGACTTCGAGGTGACGTTCCCGTACATGGACGATGAGGTGACCTGGGTGGTGCCGAAAGCACGCGCCCGTTCCCAATGGCACAACCTGGTGCACATCTTCAACGACGACGTCTGGTTGCTCACCGTATTTGCCTTGTTTCTATCGTATGCAGCGTGGCAATTCTTCGTCTGCATCTCGCCACTTATCCAGGCTGCTTCCCGGATGTACTACATGCATCCGGTGCATAGCATGGAGGTGCCCTTCGCCACCTTTTTGGGTATGCCCATCATGCACGAACCCCACTGTTGGTCCGGGCGGTGTCTGCTCCTCGTCATCAACGTGTTTTGCATCATTTTGGTCACCGGATGGAAGGCGCATGTTATCGATTCGCTCACGCACGAGGTGTTCGACGCGGAGCTGAAGACCCTGCATGATATCATTCGCAATGGGCTGAAGATTGGGGCGTACAAGGAGGTGGTGGATTTGCATTGCGCCCTGGAGACGATGGAGGGCGACTTTGTGTGTCAGCATGCCGATCGGTATCTTTGTGATATTGGTAATCGGTGTTTGGATCGTGCTGCTTATACTCGTGACGTGGCAACCACAAACTCTCGAAGGATAATGAGGTGAGGATGCATCATCCAAGATGTGGTCAAATTATTTGCATGTAACCTTTCCCATGTATTACGTAAATTAGAGACGGATTAGAACGTATTTAAGTTTTTTTTATAGTCGTGTTATCAATGCGATTAATTTGCGGTTGAAGCTGATTTCTAAAAAGTGCTACTTTACATGGTCTTATGGTTGGTTATCATACGAGTAATGTAAATATGTGCTCATTTAAAATCGATTCTGTGTTTATTCATGGGAGTATTTGCTTTTTAATGATAATTTTCTTGGAAGTTTATATCGAGATGTGATCGAACTGAATTTTGTCGATGGGCATGAAGCTAAATTGTTTTGTATTACAGATATTTGGCACCTCATCGATACCATTCATTGCACGGTCGAGAATTGATTTACATCCAGCCGGGAAGTTTCGAGAGACGTTATGTCGTTCAGTATTACACAAAGGGCCATCCGTTATTTGAGCGTACCAACGACTTCCTAATTTGGATTCGCACCAGCGGATTTATGTTGTACTTCGACAACCAAGTCAATCACGACATTCAGCTGCGATTTCACGATCGCTACTTTGGTACAGCCGCCTTATTCGAGATAACAGTCTTGGGACTTGCCCAACTTGAAGCCATATTCTTCCTACTACTCGCTGGACTGGGCATAGCCCTATTTGTATTTTTCATCGAGTTGGTTGTTGGCGATCATTGCCATCGGTTGATTGCATTGCTAGTGGTTGTTCAATGTCATTTCAACCGTTTGCTGAGATTCAACCTCATGGATCCGGTTGACAGGGATGAATCGACATAATGAATGGGCCGATTGATTGAGCACATGGCGACTGTTGAACATTTGATCTGCAGCGAGACGAACGAGATCAATCGCAGTCAAGGTGTGAATTTCGCAATTCTCAATTGATTCATTCAATTGAAGAGTATTGCGCATTGAGGGGATATAAATAAAGAGCATCAAACATTGGGCCGAGCTGTGTTGATTCATTGAGGTGCATACACGCCCATCCGCACGAATACGCCGCAAATCACACCGCTCCGCAAACAAACAATAAAATGTGTTTATCTAATATTGTATTTATAGATAAGGAAGGAACCTTTCGCCGTCTGATTCCGCAGTCTTGGTGTTCACTTATAGCTGCGCGCACGTATTTTCCGACTTAAGCCATTTCGCCATGAAGTACCTAGTGTTCATCGCCGCCTCCCTCGTGGTGCTGGCCACCACCAACGCGAACAATGGTAATCAGCGTCAATTTCTTTGTGCAATGCTTCAATAGTGCAATGATTTCTTGCAGCCACCAGCCCTCTGAGCTGCTACGTCTGCTCCAGCCTGCACCAGGAGAACTGCGCCACGTCGCTGGTCGACGTGCAGAAGGCGTTGTGCTATACGCTCGACTTCGACGACAAAAAGGTCGTCGACTCCGTGCCGCGCCATGGCCAGTTGGCCACCATCTTCAAGCGGCAGTCGGTGACGCGCGCCACTTCGCCGGACGTCACCTTCAAGTGCCTCAAAATAAAGGTCACCTATGAAAGTGAGTTGTTGCGCATCAATTGCGAAATGCGGCACTCCTCGAGTGCATTTCATCTCCGGGCTATTAGTCATATCTGATATCGATCATAATCCCGTATCGGAATGTGTTCGTAAGCAATGTATCTGTTTGCAGATGGAACTGATGAGTTGGCGCGATCATGTGTGCCCATCATTCCCAGCTACCGTAGCGTGTGCGATTTCGTCAAGAAGGAGCTGGATTCAAACATAACGTTGAAGAGTTGCCACGAGTGCGATAATGAAAATTGCAATGGATCCACGGGGGTGGCCGCTGGTGTCGCCGTCTGTTTCCTCGGACTTCTCGCCGCACTTTTCGCCGCCAGACACTAACCGGAGACGTTTTAATTCGGCTAATGTTGCTTGCTACACCCCCGCCTGTTTTCAAACCACTTTCCGCGCTCCACGCCGCAACGCACGGTTCTAATGACATTATAAATAAGTTGCATGGGCATGACAAATGACAATGGCCTTCGATAATTTTTGATTAATCCCGACATAAGTGTTTACTTGTTTAATGCCTGATTACTGCCCCCACCAGCGAATGTATACATAATTTATTTGTTACATAGGTTTGTACACTTTTTGTGTGGGCTATCGCGTGTTGCAAGGAATTGAAAATAAATTAGAGCGATATATTGATAACATACTGGTTGTTTTCATAAGGGAGTTTTAGTGGTCATTTTTACGCTCTCCAAGCGGACTTGCACCATCCTATCAACAATTATCCTAAGACCGATGCAGCATGGACCACATGCACTGCAAAAATTTGCTGGGCAGCGCCCTTCGAATTGTTTACAACCCCCTATGTCAAATAATTATTCTCCTAAATGTATTAAAAAGTAATAACAAATAATGTCGTCCGCACATCGATTATACCTTGCGCCCTTAGTAGATAATTTAGATTTATTTATTTCCCGCTGTCACTCGACAATTATATCACAAAATGTGGACTATAAAATGTTGCGTACCACCACCAGCCGGCAGCAAACATGCTCAACCACCATGAGCAAATGAAGTGTCGCCTGTTGCTCGACTTCATATTCGTGATCGGCGTCCAGCGGGCGACCGCCATGCGCCTCCTGGAGCGCATCGACGCCGACTCCACGCTGAAGACCTGCATCGCCAACCTGACTCGGCTGACCTTCACCGAACGCGACTACATCTTCTACACGCACTCGCCGCGCAGCGATGCACCAAGTCTCGACGACGTGCCGCACCTGGTGCAAGTGTCCTCGCTGGGGTCGTACCCAGGCCGCGTCACCCCCGACGACCTGGTGACCTATACCGGCTACCTTATAGTGACGCACGTGGAAGACCTCGACCTGCACCTCGCCCGATTGGCAGCGATGGATACGTGGAACGCGCGCGGAAAATACCTAATAATCCTGCGGGGCAGGGTCGCACCCAAAGTGTGGGTTGCGTTGAACCGCGCATTCATCGTTAATGTGCTGGTGCTACAGCTGGACGACCTGCAGCTCTTTACCTACTTCCCATACGCATACGAGAACCTACACCGGCCCAACCTGGAGCCAGTACCTTTGGGCGCATGCGATGATTTCGACGTGGTGCGGGCTGCACTAGGTCCGCCCCAGGTGGCCCGCGTTCCAAAACAATGGCGCAACACCACCATCAATGTGTCATTCATGTTCCTGGACCCGTATGTGATCGACCCGGAAGCGGGTAAGGGTGTTGAGATCGTACTCGTGTCGTTGATGCAGACCTACATGAAGTACGCGGTCAACTACTCGACGATCCTCTACAAGGACTGGGGTTTCTATAAGGGCAACCGCAGCTATACGGGTCCACTGCATGTTCTTCAGAACAATGAGGCTGATTTCCTCATCGGCCACTTCCATCTACGTGAGCCGGAACGTATCATCGATTTTGACCCGACGTTCCCGTACATGGACGACGATATCTGCTGGGCCGTACCCAAGGCTCTCGCACGGTCTCACTGGCAGAACATCGTCCACATCTTCAATGATGATGTATGGTGGATGACGGTCTTAGCGCTTTTCCTCTCCTACGTCGCTTGGCAGATTTTCGCACTCATCTCACCAGGTTGGCGAGCGATAGCACGTCGATACTATAGCAATCCGTTCGCTAGCATGGAGGTGCCCTTCGTCATGTTTCTGGGTCTACCCATCCTCTACGAGCCCCAAAACGCATCGGGGCGCTGCCTCGCCCTCGCCATATCTGTTTTTTGTTTCATCCTCGTCACTGGATGGAAGTCCTATCTGATTGACTCGTTGACGCATGATATCTTCGACGCTGAAATGCGCACCCTCAGCGACATCATCAAAGGCGGCCTGATCATTGGGTTGTATCCGGAGTTGATTGATATGAACTGCGCCCAAGGCACACCCGATGGGGATTACGTTTGCAAATATGCTGATCGAAATCTTTGCGATGCGTCCTTTCGCTGTCTGGATCGTGCGGCCTACAAGCGGGATATCGCCACGATCAGTACCAGAAGGATAATGAGGTAAATAGGTAGCACCAGGTATGATTAAGTTGGGTTATTTCATGTTTTAATGACTTTAAGGTATTCCGCACCTCAGCGTTATCGGACCACGAATGGACGCAGCCTCATCTACGTCCAGGAGAAGTTCCTCGAGAAGGACTACACAGTGCAGTACTATACGAAAGGACATCCCTTGTTTGAGCGCAGTAATGACCTATTGCTATGGGTGCGAACGAGCGGATTCGCATTGAATATCGACAACCGTCTCAACCACGAGGTTGAGTTGGGCTTTCAGGAGTTTGTAAGCTCGCTGGCGCGGTTTGAAATTAGTACCCTGGGGCTCACCCAGTTGGAGGGCATGTTTTTCATGTTGCTCGGGGGTCTCAGCCTCTCAATTCTGACATTCCTACTCGAAATTGTTGCGTACAGACATCGTCATCGACTTGCAGCATACTATACATCCTTCAAGGATGGTATCATACAATTTTTGCGCTTTAATGAATTGCAACAACCTAGCACATATTAGGCAACTCTTTGTACACCTTTTCGCAATAGTTGCCTATGTAACAATGCAAGTAATCCTGTTATTTCGGAAATTCGAAGCACTTTTAGAGGAAACGTAGAGATATTAGTTGATGATTGTGAATTGCATTGCGATTGTCTTATCATATCATACCAACAATTGTATATCACTGGGATTTTGCTAATAAAACGATTTTTTTATTCGGAATAACGTTATGACCTTATGAATAGATAACGTTAATGCCGTTCCCGGCATATTGCGCATAAAACAATGTAAATCCGAGCGTATAAAAGGCATAAATGTCATCGAAATATTAAAAAATAAATGTCACATGAAAGTTACATTCGTGGACGCTTCGCGTTCGCATTAGCTTTGTGCGCGTAACTTTATGGAACCATCACGAGCCATAATTTCCGCGCCTATGCCCAGGTATATTCATGTACTTCCGATAGGATCAAGCTTCGTGATTTTTCCTGGCGCCTGATTCATTTCGTTTTTTATGAGGTATTTTACTGTTTGTTCATTTATTACGCGTGCATAATTGAAAATGTTGCATGCACCGTAATCCAGCACGAGGTGCGAGCAGCGGGATTAATGCACGTCCGATTTGGAAAGTTTGAATGCACCTGTCAATTTATCGGGAGCGCATCTGCAATCGGCGAACAAGTTGCCAGTTTGCGATCCGACAATGGCCAACTATGCAAGCGATGCCAAACTGGGCCAATGGAATTCAATAGGGTATTTTATCGATTTGGAACAGTGTATGCCCGCTCCCCAAATCCGCGCCCCCATCCGGCTGAAGCAGCTTCGCAGAGGCAGGGGGGTGGTTTAAGGTGGCCGCCGAACGTGTAATCATTCGAATTGCCAAAATTCGTTGGCCGCTTCCATCTCATCATCAATTCGTCGCTGAATCAATGCGCCCCATGCGCCGTCTTGTGGATCGCGCCTTGACGTCACCGACCTATCTCCCATCGGGGGGAATGAGGCCCCGCAACTCCCCGTGACGTCACGACTGCAGGGATAAAGGTCACGTGTGTCTGGCGCACGCCAGTGTGCCGCGGGCCAGGGGCTCGGGAGTCTTTCCTGAACTTGAACCGCTCCCTCTCACTCTCCCAGTCCATTTGGTCCTCTCGTCCTTGCTACTCTTCGCCGCCTCCACTCGATCCAGCCAGCACAAAGAGCGGCGTGCACACAGCATCATCAGCCAGTTCGGCCTGCAGGCCGCCTTCTATTCAGAACGGCCGCGCATTTGTCGCGCAGAACAATGCTCGACAGCTCGGAGGGTCCTAGAGGAGTCCCGGCGCTCCGGTGGAAATGCGCCCGCCGCACAACAATGGCGAGCGGCGGCAGGACGAAGACGTTCGAGAAACAAAGCGGCCCTCTTCGGGGTCTTGTGTGCGAATTGTGGTTCGGCTGGCGACAAAACCGCGTATTGTTCCGCCATCAATATTTGCCAAGTGGCCCCATTCGTTCCTACCGATACATTGTCGCGTTTGGGCTTGGGGGCGGTCGGCGGAAAAGCGGCGGACGTAATGATTTATGTGTCGTTCAAATTTCAGCGCAATGAAGATATTTTTGTTTGGGGGCTTCGAGTGTGTTGGCGATCCAATAGATCGGTTTACGTTTGCGCGATGAGCCCCACAAATATTTGTTCATAAAACTTGCAGGAGGTTGACAGCGAATCGACGAAATGTTAGATTAGCGCTTTTGATTGTCAGTCAAGTGGTCCACTTGGACGAATAATTCATCATTATGCTCGTTTCATTCCCATTTCATTGCCTCAAAAAAAAGAGGACCTTATGCGAAAAACCCCAAGGAATCAATAGACCATCAAATATTTTGGGGCCCCATCCCCCACGAAGGGGCCCCACGGATTTCAAACCGACCCAAAATACACAATAAAACATCCGCCAATGATTAGGGTTTATTTTTAATGATTGAAATGTCCGTCAAAATTGTATGATGAGATGCGATGAGGTGCATGAAATGCGCGTTTGAGTTAAAGGCCGAAGGCACCGGGCTGTAGCAGAATGGGGCCCCGGATCCCCAAAGTGGGTTCATCCTAGAAGACTTAGACGAGGACGGTCACTTCACAGGAGACGCTTTACAAGTCCGTTCACAGGCGAACCAGGACACTTCCAGGAGCTACCCCCATGACGATCGAGGGCCGATGCGGTTAATGGTGATCTGAGGATGGTTGGTTGCACTCGTCAGGGTTATAACGCGTGCATTTCCGCCGTGAAGTGATGGGTGCTGGGCCAGCGTTTTCGTTCGCAGCTCCCAGCGGTTCCAGATGTTGTAATTGTGGGTTTTCAAAAAATAGGAACTGAGCTGTTTCATCCACCACGTTCACATCGCTAGCGAATTCGATGAGGGTGAGGTGAAAATGGCTTGGTCTAATTTTGCTGGAATTTGGATGCACGTGTGTTCTGCATCGTGTCGAATGTGGATGTGATTGTTTATGTTTCTAAACGGACCCTTTCGTTTTTTTGCTTGACGACGAGGCATGGCCCACTTGTTCCATAATTTTTCATAGTGGGATAAACAAAACGCCCACTTCGGGAATCATATGGCTTGTGTCAAATAAGTCAAAATTCATTTTTAGGTGGACTTAAAGAAATGTTTTGTGACCGTCCTCAGGAAGAGGAAAAAACGAAGTAGTGGAATAACTCTGGGCCAAAATATCGGAACCATCAAATAGGGTTACATTCAACGCACAGAAAACTATTATTAGACTCAAGAAAGCATCACCAGGCAAGCCAAAGATTAAATACAACGCCTTTCTTCGCTGTTCCAAGGACTGCGAGAGGCAATTAATCAAATTACCCATCGACTGCGGATACACCTCGATTAATATTGCCCCAATCTTGGCCTCGTTCGACGCTCATATGGGCCATATTAGTATCATCACTCAATTACATTGCATTATGGGAAGCCAACCTCCATCAAGTTCGGCGGCGAGTCGGATTCTATTTGCATTAAGCGTCTCGAAGAACGTCGAACGTCATTAATGTCGCGCCTGGATTCGCATGCCGCATGTTTGCACTCAAATAAAGGAGTTCCAATCCGTCAAGTTCACTGTAACGGCCGCTCTGGTTGCGGACGGAAGTCAATTGATGCTGTTGACACAAGTTCGCTGAAATTTCGCTATTTTTTCCGGCGTTTTAATGTCCGCAACAAGCGTGCAATCGCTCAGCGTCGAGGATAACCGGGCGCAACCTTCGCCCTATTGCATCAACCTGCGCCACCCACGGGAACCGGCGATGGCGTGGGGAGTGGGTGGCTTAATTAAATATCGCTGGCAACGGGAACACGCTGAGGCGCAGTGTAGCCGACCTTGTTAGCGCGCGCCTCCAAGTCCCAAGAAAGCTGGCTCCTCAGAGCGGAAACGCGAAACGGGATACACACACACACATTGAGCGGGACTTGTCGGAAATGTTCAATGCACGCTCGCCGCGCATCGATTGGCCAATTGGCTGCTCAAAGGAGTGGAGCGCCCCGGCCGGATATGCGAAGTTCAATTAAAGTTCCCATCAAATTTGAATGTCAATGCTAATCGCGTATTACATACGCGCGCTGATTCTAAAATTGGACGTCAATTTCAGCAATGCGGCCGATTCCCGCACCACTCGAACCCTTTCAGTGTACGGCCGACTAGGGCGCGTCTATTAACATGTAACCATTTTTCTTGTTTCTATTTCCTCGGTGGAATTGGCAGGAAAATTGCCGTCGTTGTTGTTGCACTGTTGTGTTTTGATTGCAACGTATTGATCCCGATCACAAGCTGCCCCCGCTGATTGCTCTCGACCCTCTCGCGGATGGGGTAACTTTTATTTTTATTTGTGTTCTGTACGTAGTCACCTCACCACTGCCATCGTGTATCTGTCTACCTAGTTGTCTATCTGTTATTACGATCAAATGCGCGCTTATCACGCGACTGGCTTGCAAGCCGCCCACATCGAGTCAGGCTGCCGCCGCCAACGACGACCCGCTCATGCTTGAATGGCAATCTGAAATAGATGCGTTTTGTGTAATGGAACTTGGTCGAGCCAACTTTTATGATTGAACCCCTTACATGCCCACTAATTACATATTACATTCAGGATCAATGATCATAATTTAGAAACATTCCTGAATTAGTTGCAATGAGGAATGAGTGATTACATACACACAACAAATGAGTTTGGAAATTTTTTAAAGAAGAGTACTTTAACATTTTACCCCGTATTCATTTTTGTTATACCCTACTATCACAAATAAAGCAATTACGTGAAAATTTAAATATGAAAAGACCTGACCATGAAAATTAATTAATAATTTCATACATTTTTTTGAAGTATGAATAACGTATTTTGTTTACACCAAGGTTATGTTCAAGGAATATTCGTTAATTTTGATGCTAATTAAATTTTCCAGAATATTTCACCAGCTCAACGAATAATTAAAAAATGTGGAAATGTGTGCAGACGAAAGGAACATAATGAAGTTTTTTTATGTAGGATTTAAATTCTATATCCAATTATCTAATCGGCCCCTTTACCAAATTATATCCTCGATGAATTACAACGACAAAAAAATCTTAAGCGCAGATTTTCAATTTTCCCTTTTAATGTTGAGAGATTTAAAAAATCCCAACGCTTCTGCTTATAAATTTTCAATTATCCTCGCCAGGTAGGAATTCTGGGACACCCGTCACCAGAGGTTTACCCTCGTATACCCAACAATCGCGTGCATCCCACTCCCAGGATGCGTTCACCCAGCCAGCCAAACATTCAGCCAATTGTTAGCCACCGTCCTGGGCTGTTGTTTTTTATGCGCGGCCGGAAGCGCGCAATTCCCGCGGGACGCATTCGCAGGGCACGGTTAAAGTGCCGCTATCATTTCATTCTAATTTAATTATTAAAATGTTTCAACAATGTAGTTCGCACGTGGGCGAGGGTTACGCATTCGCGCAAGGATAATGCCCACCATGCGTTTCGTATTTGACAAGCCCTTCGCCCCTGAATTACGCTACTCCTACATGATTCATTATCTTCGTTAGCGGGAACGAAAACATAAACAAAAGATATCCTTCAAGTTAGCATTATTGCGACCAGGGCGAAACCAAATGGTCCACCACGTAAATGAAATGTTTCGAGCGAAGAGGATGGAGCGAAATTTGACCGAGTTCATTTGGCGATATTTCCGCAAGTTTGGAGCTGGTGTCATCCGAAATATGTATGTCAACTGCGCCACCCTCGGTGCGGGAAGATTCGCACGGGAGGAGCGCTGGCGCAGCGCATGGAATTTTATATGAATCCTGTCCACCTGCCAGGACAATGAATGGCGCTGCCGCCACCTCTGCCGCCACAGGCCGCAAAATATTTAGACGGAGAATATTTAGCGGAGTGCATTGCCCATCGTATTGATAAAACAGGCGCGTATTGCGCGAGTGAATGGATGGAAATAAGCACAATGGTGCGGTGCTTTGTGGAAGATGGGGGCGGGATGAGCGTCCGCGGCGTGCAACGAATGCGTCTCAAGAGCCTACGAGTTGGAAACGGTTCCGAATTTATGAGCCGGCGTGCGGCGCATTTCATACAACATACTTATAACGGCTCAAGTGATACAATTCCCCGCGAACACAAAATTTCTCGCAGAGTGCTAGTGCGCATATTGATTCCGATGAATGGCGGAGAATTTGCAATGCATGAGACGTATGTTCCTGCTGGTATTTGCTGACCTATTCTTGCAATTCGGATGAGGGCGACATATTTCGGCACGGCATTAAATTTTGTTTCATGTGATCTATAACATAAATATAGACTTCTTCGTCGCATTTCCATTTTCTACAATCTCCATCGTTGTTGATTAATTCTCTATACTTTTTTCCATCATCTGATCTGTCGATTAACTGGATTAACTGGATTACTTTTTGCACTTTTTTGTTGTTTATTTTTGCAACACCTTGAAGTTCCATGTTGCAAAATTTATTATCCTTTTCTGTCAGTTACTTTGAGCTGTCTTCTTTCAACGCCTCATGCTTAAATATCCAAGTTGAAGGATCAGGTGTTTTTTATCTGAGGGTTCTTCCTCTGGGTTCTAACAATCCAACCTTGAACTAGAAGTACAAGGAAGCAGTTTTTGTCCGTAATCCTGGACCAGGAGCCCTTACAGGGTGCTATCAACCGGGCCAGTTGAACCCTGGTTTTTTAACGAGGTGTTACTCCTCGAACCCTCCTCCTTCCTTATCGCTTGAAGATAAGGCCCCAGGCTTGGGACTGGTATAGCGGAGTTACTGTGCATTATACAACATTGTATTCGAAAATCCTTACTCAAAAGCTCCATAACACATGGCAAATTGATAGTCCTGGTGACTTCCAAGGAAAGAAATAGCTAAAAATAGAATTCAGGTTTATTACGACGAAATATTGGCAAGTTTGTTTACTAAGGATAACCTTTCAACAGAAGCTTCTAAATTTTAGGACCAGAGAAATGCATACATGATCCTTATGATTATAGAGGGAAATGCGACCAACCCAATGTATCATTAGTATTGGATCATTAGGGAATGTTGTTTTCCCTACAACATAGTGCAATTCCTGCCGTCCCCAGTTCGTGCAAGCAGTCGTTATCTGTTGGGAAATGATGAGACATTTGCGGCACGTGAAAAGAAAACAAGGAATCCAAATGATATGCAGGGTTCAATGCCCAATGTTGCATGCGGCCGTCACGTTCGCTCCCGGTGGTTGGTGGTGGTGGGCTGTTGATCAGCCACCCCATTCTTGCACAACATGCATCTATGTAATCGACCATGCTGCCGGAGAAGCATAATTCGCATAGCGGAAATGTTACCCCTAAAGGACAACTGAGAACCAACAAAAGTTGATGGGGCAATCACGTCAACACAAATCAAGGATGGAAAATTTCGCGTTTTAAAGCCGAGAAATTTAGTTGTGGGTCCACTGTACAGTGTTACCAGTGATCAGAGCGGCGGCAGGCGAAGGAAAACAAGCAGTGGCGTCTGAGTTGAGTGGATGGAGCCCCCACCACCCGCCAACCCTCGGTGGTTGTTCGGTGGCGGTGGTGGTCGGTGGCGCGGCTGGCTCGCGCGCGCGCTATTTATCGAGCGCGCCACCGACGCCACTCCGCAGTTTAGCATCGCGCCCGCTACGGTGCGGGTCCGTGTGTCATCCGCCCCCAGTTCTGCCAAGCAGGAGCGTACACAGTCACCTAGTGGACTCGCGCGTCCGATAACGCAATCTATCGTGTCATACACCCACACACACACCTACACTCAGAAAGCCACTCGCAGGATAGCGTTTAGTCGTGAGGACAACAAATAGTACGACGTCGGTGGCGGCGGCACGCTACCGCACGCAGCACGCACAAAGGGTTTGATCGAGTGGACGGCAGCAATCGCTTCGGACGAGGGCACACGAGAAACGCGCAGAACATCATCTTCGCCGCAGCGGAAGCTGGAGGACGGCAGGCGCGTGCCGCCTTCGTGCTGGGGGCTGTGATGCGGCGGCGTCCGGCCGCTCGTGTTTTGTTTATTGCTGGCGCGGCGGCGGCGACGGCGTCGGCAGCGCCGACGTAAATTGGGCACCGCCAGCGGGAGGCTGCGGGAGACGGCTGCGTCGCTGGCCGGTGAGCGGCATGCTGGCGTTGGCGAAAAGGGGGCGGTTGCGATTGGCGTAAACGTTTGGCGGCCGTGTCCGCGTCGCGCGCGCTCCGCATCTCTCGTGCAATGCGACAGCCGCCAGCGATGATTGCGCACGGGCGAAATTAAAACGACAACTCGGCTGCGATTGTGTCCCGTGTGGGCCGCGGGGGCCGCGTCGTCATGCAAGTGGCCGCCGCCGACGCGCCGATTCGCACTTCTTAGGCCGGCCATCCCGCCATCTCATGTGTGCCAAATCTTCGCCGCCGTACTCGAAAGCAAGAAACTACACAGCAGGCTCCGTCATCCCCAGATCACCCACTCGCCGCCCCCAAATCTAATCTTTCTCAGCGTCCTCGGGCGCGTAATGTGCAGCAATCAAATAAATTAAATGAGCAATAATTTCAATTAGAGCGCGTGCCTCATCAGCGGCCACAGCGGCAACAATCGAAGCCCCAGGTATGCAAATTTTTGCTTCAATTATTCTTCATTTGCATGCGAATTGCGAGCTGATTTGCAACTAGCCCTGCTAGCCATGCTTGGGTATTTCAGTGCATGCTGATTGCAATATTTTGCCGAGGGCCGGTATGAGTCGGTGGATAGCCTTAAGTTACTCTTACAGCTCACGACGACGATGGAGGCGGCGAGGCGTCAATGAACGCCCGCCGTTTAATCAGTACCGGCTGGCGTACAACTCGCTCCCGCATGCATAAAGGCGCGTGCCGGATTGTGTGCTGGCTGTTCCATATCGTTCGTATTGATTTGTCATTTTCGGCGGTGGCATTAGGCTGCGGAGGCAGGCGGGGGATAGCCCTGCAAAAAGTGCGCCACGAAGAGGTACACGCCGGCCGAATCCCGAAGTGCCTCGTGCTTTTGTTTATTACGTCCGTCGATATCGACCTATTAAGTAAATGCTGTCAGCAGCAAAACTAAATTCAGCAATATTGAGATAGCTAATTTTTCGCCCTTTAACTTCGTATAACTATTAAACGGATTGACCAATTAAACTAAAGTTGGAACCAAATTGTAGATCTTGACGAGTGCTTTCCAAAAATGTATGGGTTTATGCCCTTTTGGTCATGGGGAGCGCAGAAATCGCATTTGAAGAAAAAAATTGAAAAAAAAGTTTGTAGCGAAAAAAACGATAAGAAATTCTTAAAATCGCTCGAGGTTTCAAAAATTTTCATATCTCCGGAACTAATCGACCGATTTGGATGATTCAAAGGGCATTAATAGTATTTTTTCGAAAAAATAACATTGGTCAT
>JARJDZ010005097.1:0-14255 GCA_030264555.1 Aleochara sp. GC000083 | reverse complement strand
GCCAATTACTTCTGAATTCAAGTGAATTGAAATGAATCATTTCTGGTATATTTCCATAATTATTATTATTATAAGTCAGCACGTGTAATAATTTCATTTCACTGGATACTGTTTCTTTTGGTCTGAATATTTACTACAATTATAGTATAGAACCAAAACATTAATAAATTATTTGCAAACATTCGTAATAGATGTATAATTTATTTTAATAAACATTATTTGCCAGTTTTGATAAATTAAAAATTTTTTGAAACCAGTCAATGAATTTTCTATAAGAACCTTATCAAAATTTGCAAAATAAATTTTATACCAAAGAAGACATTTGACTCTAAACAAATAAATTCAAATATAGAAACCTATCAATTTTACCAATTAATTACTAATTTTGAACTTGGCAAACTTTTCTTCAAATCATCAATTAGTTAATTATTTTATAGAAATTTATATAAATTAATTAATTTAATTTAAAATTAATAAATTTGTTGTTACTGGAAATTATCCTTTTGCATGATTAGTTATTTATTAGTTATTTAGTTATTCTAAAATATTTTTAAAATATTAAGAAAATAATTAAAAAAATTGAAAAATTAGTTGTTAGTATTGAAACAGATAAACCTCTCATTAAAGATTTGCAAATTATTTTAACTTCAGAATTTTATAAATTCATTACTCTGCCATTAAAAATAATTATTACTGCAAACTATCCAAGTAAAATATTTATGAGAACGTTATCAACATTTGCAGAAGAACTTATTTAGTAAGAAACTCTAAATGTTTATTCATAGAAACAAAAACTTAGATAAGGAATCCTTCAAAACTATCAATTTTCTTCAATAATTACTGCAATTTTTTCAAGGAAAACCTTTAACTTTAATTTAAAAATTTCGATCTCTTGCATTAATTCCGCAATTTAGTTTAACTGAAAATTGTTCTTTTGAATGAATATTTATTAATCTTAGGGAAGAAAAAAATTAAAACAATATAAATTAGTTGCCCAAAATCGAAATTGATGCAACTTTAGATAATTTCAAAAAATATGCTTTATTAGTTTTATAATCAGCCTAGTGTTAAAACAATAAATTATTTGAATAACCTTTTTAAGTAACATATAAGAACTTTATTGCAATATGTAAATTGACTTTATTAAGAAGAAATTTGATCCAAATATTTAAACAAACCTAATTTCTTTGTTACGTGACAAAAACAACTGGGATAATAAATCATTCAAAAATTCCGTTTAATTTTTCAAAATTTCGTGTAACAATTCACGCATTAAAAACAATTATTGATACAAACTTTCGAAGGAAAATACAACACATGAAAACCTCATGAAAATTTATAAAATTTTTATTTTCCAAGAAATTTCATCCTAATAAACAATAAATAATAAATTATTGGTATAACCTTTTTAAGTAACATAAAAGAACTTTATTGCAGTTTGTAAATTGACTTTATTATTAGGAAATTTGATCCAAATATATAATCAAACCAAATTTCTTTGTTACGTGTCAAAAAAAAATCTTGAACTGGGTTAACAAATCATTCAAGAATTCCGTCTAATTTTTCATATTTTAGAGAAACCACTCATGCATTAAAATGAATTATTATTGTAAACTTTCGAAGGTAAATACAATACCTCATGAAAATTTACAAAAGATTTACTTTCCAACAAATTTCATCCAAATATTTATTCAAACTTGGTATCTCTACCATCTGTCAAAAACAATTCTGATCCCAGATTTCCATTCAATTTTACAATTCCAATATCGCAACTTTCTTCATTACTTCAATTAATAAATATATTCCATGGAAAACCCTTACTAATAACTTCACAAATTCCGATCCTTTGGAACCCTCCATCATTCAGCACGTGCCACAAACTACATTGACATTCAACCTTCACCGAACACCAATGCTTATTAAAAGCATAAATTTCATCGAAACTCGGTGAGAAAAAATCAGCCAGTCAAACTCAGTCATTTATAACAAGCCCCGAGTAAGCATCAGAGTACTTCGAATGTGTTTGTTGGACCAGACCGAACGCTTAGGCAAACATTAGGAATTTCCTCGAGGTGATGCGCAGCCATGGCCGGAGATGCTTCCTGCGTTTGCCGCCTCCGGCCGGCGTCGAAAATTATTCAAATTAAATCTGTGCGACGCCCCCGCGCTCTAAAGCAAGCAGCCCGAACACAAGAAGCGGATGGCGAAGGAGCGAGTTGAACGCAATGCGAAAACAATGTCGGCTGGTTATTGAGTAGGAGGATTCCAGTCTGTTTGCCCAAAATTATATGCGGAGATGTTACATCACCATTTTCGGGCAGGACCATGTTGTTCGAATACAAGAGGGCAGAAGAAAAAAAGTACCTATGTAATTTTAAGCTAGGCATTAAGTTGGTGGTTCGGAAAAGTCAATTTCATGGAAGTGTAATTACTGTAATTTTATTTTTTGGCCAAATGACAACAATTAACATTTTGTTCTACATGGATTTAATTATAGAGAGATTGTGTTTTAAGTTTTTCTTCTAGGAATTGTTTACTTACAGGTTTCTAAACTCTCCAAAACTTGTAAAATTTTCAATTCTGGATAAATTAAACAAAAATCTAAAAAATCTGTATATTGATGAGTTTGTTGAAGGTTTCAAGGTGAATGACTCTATAAAAGTAAGTTTTATTTTCTTGATAATTTAATTAATATTAAAAGTAGTGATAAGTGTAGTAAAAAGATATTCGTTATTTTTGCAACAGATAGTTTTAGATTTCTCTATTTGAGGTTGTATAAAACAGTTCGGGTTACACTTGATGGCGTTCGAAAGATGAGATTTCAAACTAAAAATAATGTTATAATAATTTAGCAATTAGTTTACCCAGTTTTGTATGAACCTGGGTCAAAAATGGACTTTTAAAACATTAAATTACGTTATATTTTACAGTTTTTCTTCTATATAGATAAAAACTCAAGCGCCTCAAGCCAGGTTGTTGAAAATGTGAGAATGTTTATGGGTCTGATACTGTTGTGGATAATTAAATGCAATTTTGGTTTTGTCGATTCCGTTTCAGTAGATTTCATGTTAAAGATGCACCATGCTCTTGAAGGAAAATTTTCACAAATGTCATTGGAGATTGTCGAATTAGACCATCATATAAGAACTGTTTCTATTGCCCAAAATCTAAAGATTGCACTAAAAATATTTGGAATCATTTTATAAAGTTGGATACCAAAAGAAACTCGATGCAGTATAATCCAAGGCTTATCGCAAAAAATCTTATAAATTTGCATCTGCAACTCACAGATGAACCGCTACAAAATTTACCAATAGATCATAAATATATGAATTGATGAGTGATTGGTAATGAAAATGGACCACTTATGATAAATTCAAAAGGAAATGATCGTGTTACAATTGCGATAAGCAGTCTAAAATTGTGTTCAAGACAGGATTGATAAACAAGAAGGATTTGCTACGTGTTTGATGAGATTGACAGGAAAATATCTAAAATGAAATGCTCTTCTATAGCAAAACAGTTACTTCAGAATTATACTGTCTACAATTAGACCATCTGAAGAAAACAACCGCCCAGATTCGGGTAAATTTAGCCAGTAAAAGAGAATTTGTTTACCATCAAACAACTATTAATGATATACATTAATAGTATCTCTTCAGGAATAAGCAAGATCATGTGTCATTAATTTTAGCAAACTATTCAATTAGTATGTTTCTGCGAAAGAAAACTACAATTTTCATTTATATACAAAATTTGCAAAGAAAAAAACAAAAATTAATAATTTTAAAGTTTTTGAATTTGAGAAACAGTTCTTTATATTATTGGAAAATACATTGAAAAATATGTAAAATGTCTTATGAATTCAGAGATAATAATTATGAAAAAATTGTATCCAATTCATGTACAATTAAAGTACAGAAAACTAAACAGTTTTTATGGGTTCATTGAATATTTATTTAATATACATCAATAAAAATTTTAATTTACACAAATGGCTGCCCTTCAAACAAGGCACAAACCGTCGTAAAAACTCTATTTTTCCTAGAACAAAAAATAATTTATAAACAAACCGACAGAATTACTTGAAACTCTAGATATTTATTAATAATTATGTAATAAATAAATGGTGAAAATTTGAAAACAATCGGACCAACCGTTTTTGAGATATTAACAAAAGTATATTGAGATATTCATCGGTGTTTATCTGCCGCCCCCGGAAATTTTTCTGTCTGCCGTCCCCACTACAGTATCTTCATCTAGATATCATTCTTTACTCAAAATTTGATGAAAATTAATCGAACCAATCTACCAATTTCCGGTATTTTTCCACTTTGCTTGCGGTTAATAGCCGCCCCCAACCGTTTTTTGAAATTGCCGTCACCAAATTCTGAATCTACGACTATCAGTTGGTCAATGTACCAAATTTGGTGAAAATCGGTCGAGCCGTTCTCGAGATATTAAATGAAATGTAAAGAGTAAACTGAATCGATCAAGGAAGGACGAAGGAAGTGCAATTTTATCCTTAGAAACACCAATGTAAATCAAATGGGAGCCGCCATCATGAATTTTTCGAGGGCATGTTTCCGGTTTGAATCCCTAGGTAAGTTTCCATAAGACATTCTTTTGATCATAACTCGAAAACTACTGGGCCGATTTTCATGATTAAAAAAGCAAATGAAAGGTCACACTTTTATCTTTCGATCTATTTATTTGAATTTTTAAAATATTTAATTGAAAATTAGTAATATAAAAGTAGAAATGGTTTCAATCAAAATGGAATATCTTCGAAACTAATTGAGATATCACGATCGTTCTTGGAAATTTCGAAAGCTAAAAAATTGTATTTTGATAATATGATGTCTGATCTTAAATTTTTCATAAGCATTAATTGAATATTAATATTGCACTTGATACTATATTTTCTCACGTACTACTTTTGAAATTGGAGTATCGAATGTTGTTTTTTAAAACATTAGGTAGATTTGACTTCTTTTGTTAACCTTACTAATTGAATAAATAATTGAGTAAATAATAATAAGTGTTCCTCAAAAAACATTACTCATTCAAAGAATTTTATTTAGAAAAATAGTTTAACTTTTTTTTAGAAAACTTGCCACAACTTCTGTTCTAGGGAGCGCCAATAATTTTTTTGAATTCCTTTCAGGGCTTAATTTTACACCTTAGACCTTAATCTGAGTCATTTTATTAAGATTTTGAAAAAAAATAAAAATTTTGCATTTTTAGGTGATGAAGTTTTAACTGTCGTGTGATTTTAAAAACATTTTGTTTCTTCATGTATTTTTGATTGTTGTAGTACGTATTTATTTAGACTGTTTTCCATAGTTAATTTTAGTCACAAGCAATATATTCAACAATTACTAGGAATACATCCATCATTGAAGTTTTACAATATGTACATATGTACCAATTTTAACAATGTCTTTATGACTTTATGACTAGTTCTTATCATTTCCTCAAAATGTCAAATTATGGAACACTGACCCAAATTCATTTCCACCCCATAAACTTATCCAAAATTACCACTCTAAAGCAATAGAGACATAACCATGAATCCAATGTGTCACATACAAGACAAAACTTAGAAATTCGAAGCGAAGCTACTTTAGCCGCCAAGCAAATAACCAAATTCAACCAAGCAAGCGGCAGCAAAGTACTGGAATTGAATTTCCCAGCTTGCTTGTCGCGCATAATGCATTATCAAAAGCACCACCAAATGGAAAGACACTCGTCCGTCGATGATGGCCTACATCGTGGAAACTTGTGGACCAAGTTGCCAAGTGGATCGTGCCCAATGCGCTGCAGATATCGGCAGGACGTGCAGGACCTCACATCGCATCCGATCGAACGAATTGCAAACTTTGTGCGAATGCAAATGGCGACACGCGACCGCTGTTGTTCGACTTTTCCGTGCGCGGTCGAATGGCGGACATGGCGAACATCGAAAGCCCATCAATGTTCCCCATCGTTGTTCGTCGCGCAGGCGAACAGCAACAAGAAGTGTTTGGCCAAAGTTACATTCGCATCCGAGCTGCGGATTACCAATGAAAACGAAAACAGTGCTCGAGAAGAACATGGCCAGCACTTTACGTTGAACACCATACGACAAAGCGCCCCCATTTGCTTGTGACAATCACATGGTTCTGTTACAAGTCGTTCTTTGGAGCAAGTTCACGTTAGCAATGTCAATGATATCATTTAAATAGAGTGATCATCAGTTTTAAAATATTTTTCGTAAGTTTTCAAAAGAAAAATGGTTGGTTTAAAAAATTGCGTTTTTATTTGTTTGTATAATAGTATGATTTTTGAATAAATGAAAAATTTGACTCTTTCACAGTTTGTCTTAATTTCAACTCAAAAATCAGAGTGGCATAGTTTAAAACAAAAAATTTAGTACTGAAATCAATACCTACATTTATTCTGTAATTAATTTATCAAAATATTTTGATTTTTGGATTGGGTTATTACTCCAAATCTAGTTAATATTTTTGTAACAAAATTGAAATTTTTTGATTGATAGCGTTCAAGAAATTTATATGCATTTTCTTATTTTATATCAATAGAGTTTAATAGTTTAGCTCAATTGAGAGAAAAAATATTAGCATTTTAACATAAGTGTAAATCAAATGTCGATAGAAAAACCGAAAATTGCTATTAAAATATTTCAAATTTTCTTATTGTTAATTTTTCGTATATCTTTAACTTTTCAACATTTTTCAAATTTAATTAATAAAATATGGAAAATTAAAAAAAAATACATATGATAGCAATGTCAATTTCTATTAATTATCCTTTTGTTTTCATTTAAATGTTGGAAGCTGTTATTTGTTTACATATCCTTAACTTTTATTTTGTTACAAATGCCAATATAACAATTCTACAAAATTTTGTAATCTGATAAAAAACTATAAATATCTATAAATATCTCACAAGAGATTGACAATTACACCATCAGAATTCAAATATTATTATTGCATTGCTTTCAAATGTGATTTGATATTAATCATAATAATAATAATAATATTTGTATTTAATGGCTATCGACCATGCATGGTCCTTCCGCCTGGATATTAATAATATTTTTTGGCATTTTCTGGTTGAATTTATGAATTATGATAAAAGTTTCATGAGAGAATATATTTAAAATTCAGTAGCACAGATTTGAAAATTAATTCTAGTATCAATTGCATTAACTTAATGCCAAATTGTTTGTCAACTGTTTGATTAATGAACAATATTATGGCCCAAATTTAAAATAAAAACACATGATAAAAATTTTCCAAAATCTATGAATATTTTTATTTAATTAAATTCAATACGGATTAATTAAAATATTAAAATAATAAAACCAGGATTTTTCAAATTATTTTTCTTCTAATTCAAAAATCAAGTAGAAATTGAAAATTTAATTGCAAAATAACTGAAGCAATTTAATTCTGAATATAAAAAACTCTTTAAGATTTTTCAAATTTCCTCGGGATTTCAAAATATGTATTAGGATGCTGATTGCTGAAAGTATTTTTAATATGAATGTAAGAAACATGTTAAAATTATTACAACATAATACAAAACAATAAAATTTACAGAAATTCCAGATTAAAGTGTGAACAATTAGAGAAAAAATTATGAAATTCAATGGGAAACAAACTCGAAATTATTCCAATTGTAACTCATAGAAATTATGTTGCTCTTATTTAATTTACATTTACATTTTATGAATGGATAATCCAAATAATAAAATCCTTGTGCACACATTATAAAAACAGTGAAATTCACAGAAATTATAATAATTTTCACAATCGCTAAAAAAGTAAGATTTAGTTTTAGTTGTTTTAGTGCGTGACTCTCATGACCTAGCTCTCATTTTTATGTTACTCAATAGAAACTAAAAAATACACTAATTTATATAATTGACTTGTACCATGAACATATCTCAATTTAATAATAATTTTAGTTTCCTTGACAACAATTTATAACGTTGAAGCAACCGACTTGAAATTTATTGCATATTGCACTTGCATCAATTCCACTCCTCTGCCCTCCAGGATTAAGGATGAAGCAAATGTGAGTTATCTTTCGGGAGCTAATGATTTTCCCCGGCGGCCATAATGGCACGTGGTACACACAGCAAGAGGGCAAACAGCAACAACAACGCTCCGAACAACAATGGAATGAATGCATTGCCGAGATACTGGAGCACGGAATGCGTGTACTTCATCATTTCAAGCAATACACAATTTGTGCTCTCATGCAAGCACTAAACTAAATCAAACTACAGTATATCTACAATAATTTGTATCAAATATATTGTTAAAAAATCTCTTTGGGTATCAATATTCTATCAAAATTCGTGTAAATTTGGATTATTATAACAGTAAAAATGCTAACGAAACTAATATAATATTTTATTGCCAGATAAAATAATTTAATGATTTTGAAAAGTTAAAAAAAATATAAAAAAAAACTTACTTTTTGGGGATTTGAACTCCAGTCTCCCGCGTGATAGATGGGGAAATTAACAAAGGACTGAATCCTGAGAAACGAAAATCCTTTAACTTAATTAACAGTATCCAAAGAAAATTCCTCTAGGTTGCAATAATAAACGGCTAAATGAATTGCAATTTAAAAGATATTTGTTTAAATAATGCATAGTTGGAGGTTGCAGTGTATATCCTAATATTAGATCGCGAAATGAGCACCCACATGCAAACAAAGACGTTTGGCGTGCGTCTAATGTTTCTAGAAATCTAATTTCGCTGCTATTTATCATACATGTACATGATGCGCCACCAGCGCCGCTCGGTGATGCGATGGCAGATAGCGCCCTCTGGAAGGAATGCACTAAAAATAAACGCGCGCAGGGATAATGACGATATATCCTGCTCCGCGCCCCTGACACGAACAACAAGACGCGTCAACTTCAATGCGCGCAAATGAAGGATTCATCTCGCATGAAGATAATAAATGATTGCACAGATGAATAAACATTTCTCGTACAAGCGAGTCAGACAGCATCGCAAGCCAAGGACGCTGCCATTAAGGATCAGACAATAAATCTCTTTATTATCCGTTCCGGAAATGATTTATTTCAAAATGCCGGAATGACAAATCAATTTTTTCAAGTCACTTTTGTTTTAATTTTATTTTTTCCACGTGATGTTGATCGTTTATATGGATTAAATTCTTCGAAGTTAAATTTATTATAATTTAGTCCTTCGTTTTTGTCCTTATCTATGACGCCAAAGATCGGGGTTCAAACCCAGAGGAGGGATGTTTTTTTTTAATTTTTAATTAATTTTAAATAATCAGAACCATTATTTGGTACAAACAACAATAAATTACATTTTTTAGCATTTTTACTATTAAGATAATTTCATTTATTAATATTCAGTGATAAATATAGCTATATTTTGATACTTCCTTAATAAAAAAATCATTTAATTTCTTAAGCAATTGTTATTAACTAAATAAATTACTAATTTAATTTAAAAGAAAAAATTTTGATTGAAAATCGATACACAAAAAACATCTTTTGACAACGTATCAAAATACCTTTCAATAAATTTAATATAAAATCCAATAAAAGAGGGCGGCCATAGATAAATGTAGATGAATGCGTAGCAACGTTGGCCTCATATTTGTTGACTCGGCTGACATATTCTGAGACGCGCCGAAGATGAAAAACGAAGCAGGGTATGATGATGATATCATCAGATAACAAGCAAAATTGAACGGTATCACACCCCGTCAAGAGGAACGCCACTCACTCATAATGCGGCCATCCTTCTTCCCTTCCGGCGCTCCAGGCGCGCATTCCCGGCCGAAAGTTGCAACTTCCAAGTTTGTTGGTTGCATCGATTGTTGGCGCGCCGAAGAAAAATTGCTTTCCGATGTGACGCGCGCTCGTTTCGACTCTCATACATTTTGCGATAAAAAATGACTTCGCTTTGTGTCTTCTTCTTTTTTGTATTAGAGAACGGTGCGTGATCCACTGCCGGAAGTTTCCAAACGTAAATTATAATACAAACCGAAAAAAGGCGAGTTTCGACGAAGAAATATGGAATATTGAAGAGTTGCTCGAAATTGATTTCAGGGATCTATAAATAAAAATTGGGAGTAAAAAGGAAGTAACCGGTTTGAGATGTCAGGAATTTTATTATAAATAACGTTATATAATATATCATGAGAAAATGCATAAATTTTTAGAATCTTCTTGTTTGAGACGCACTTTATTCTACAAGTGGGAAAAATGATTCCTTTTATTTCACTACACATTGTTCAATAGAAATTCTGAAATTATAAAATCTAATTCTGATAAGTAAATTGNTTATAAATAACGTTATATAATATATCATGAGAAAATGCATAAATTTTTCTTATCTTCTTGTTTGAGACGCACTTTATTCTACAAGTGGGAAAAATGATTCCTTTTATTTCACTACACATTTTTCAATAGAAATTCTGAAATTATAAAATGTAATTCTGATAAGTAAATTGAAATTAAACAAGTATATTTCAGATTTGTTATATTTAATTAAGTTTGCTTTCTGAATTACAGTTGAAAAAATGTTATTATTTGAAATATGATTCGCAACAAAATAACTTCTGACTTCTTTGATTACAAACGTGATTTTAATGTTACGTTGATAAATCTTCAGAAATATTTGATATCAATTTGATGTTAGGGCTTCTGATAATATTGTACTAATTTTAGATTTAAATGTTTTTATCATATGTGTTATAATATTTTAAAATTATAATTCCAATCTACAATTTTTAACGTAAAATGTTAAAATATTACAAAATTTAAATTTATATATCTACGATGAAATAAGAAATATTCCTGGTGGAAAATATTGTTCACATTCGATATTTCCCTTCTGTAATTAATCGAACAGAAAAGATTTGATTGATGATTTAATGATTTTTTGGTGACATAGAAATTTTTGGTAGCAATTGGTCTTTTTGAAACAATCTACAATAAAAAATGGAAAAATCATAATTGTTTCATGAAAATTTATATAAAATATTGAATTTATCAGAATTATAATCTTAAAGTAAAATTCCTTGTCGTAAAATCTTTCTATCGAAACTAATATCCAAGAAAACAAAAGAAATCCCATTTCCCATCTCATGGAAAATATTGACCTAATTCTTTTTTTTTTATCCTTCTGTTTCTTATGGAAAGGATACAATGAATGTCAATAGATTTTCCAGCAGAAGCGATCGAAAAAGAAGCAGAACTTTCACATTGAATTAACTCAAATATACGCTAATTGATTGGGAAAACTTCATTTAGAAAATTGCCTCCGGACAGGAACTAGGTCCTTCTTCTTCGCATGGCACGCTTCAACTTCCTCTTCGTAGTCATCGACAGCGTGCTACTTGCTGGTTGCTGCGATTTCGTTTGCGTCCTCATTTGCTGGAACGTCCTGAAGATTTGATGCGATTGCTTCGCGTCCGGCGATCTCGAACGGCAAACTTGGACGTCAATCCAAGGATTTAATTTTCCAATCAGTCATAATTGACCCACAAAACGCAGAAGAAAAAATATAAGCAGGAAACTTAATCGTACGATGCCGAAACGAAACGAACTTGTGAAGTAATCTGATGGTTGATGAGAAACTGATTATAAGAGTTGGCAATTAATAATTTATAAAGTGTTTAGTCTCAAGGTTTGGAAGAAATTTTTAATTTATGAACAGTTAAAGATTGAAAACATAATATGTATGAAATTGAGAATTATAAAGAAATGATTCAAATTTTACGAGTTTATAATAACATTTCAAATCAGAGCGATACAAAACATTTACAGCAATCTAAAATATCCAAAATTGTTAGCATAATTTCCTTTGTGACATCTCATATCAATTGTAATTCAAAGTTTTGTTTTATTTGGGACATTACGGCCATGTTTGACCCACCTTAAATATTTGTAACTATACTAACCAACACTTCATTTTAAAAATTGTCAGATATTTTAGTCTTGGGTAAAATTAAAGGTATTTTTTATCTCACGTGTGAAATAAAATTCAATTTTAGCAATTAGTAACATGTAAGATATTCCAAGAAAAATATAATCATAGGATTCATGTCCAAGTGAAATTCATTTCATTCATAAGAAACAAATATTGAAAATTGGTCTGAAAAATAAAATGTTTATATTGTATTAAGTTTAACAGTTTACCACAAATGACAAAAAAATTTGTTGTGAAATGATTTCTTTGCTCTATTTAATATACAAATTATTGTTGTAAGTTTCAATTTAAAAATTTGAAATAAAAAAGTTTTTTACTTAAATAAATGTTTAAAAAATATGTCAATGAATCTCCTTTTCGCATAAAATATCTGAAAATTTTGACATAAAATAAGTTGTCTTTCTATATTATATGTGTAACAATATTTTTATAACGCTTCTTTGAATACAAAATAATTTAAAAACTTTGAATTAAAAAAACTGTTTTTCTAGTTTTTAATGTCCAAATTTTTCTTATAAATCCCCTTTTAACATACATTTTCTGAAACAGTAACAGAAGTTGTCTTTCTTTATTTAGAGCCCAAAGAAAATGTTTTATGATTCTGAATTTAATCACAGGCTTGAAGTTAATAAAGTTTTGTTTCTAAATGTAATATCCGAAATTTATTTATATCATTATGCTTCTAAACAAAATGTCTGAAAATTTTGTGATAAAAAAAGTTACCTTACTATATTAATGATCAAACACAATTTATAAATTTTTCCATGAAACATAAATTATCAGAAAATTTTAATTAAAGAAATTTGCTTGTTTTTTGGAGCCCACAACTTATTTTTACGTTATATTGAAAGTTTCTCAATTTAACATTAATTGCCTGAAAACTTTGCAGCAAAAAAATAATAATTATTAATATTTTTAGCAAAATTTAAAATTTCAGAAATCGTTAATTGTAAATTATAAATTCAATCAATGGAACTGTAACATCATTACAAAACTAATTAACAATAAAGCGATCGTGGGAAAGAAGTCACAAAATGCAATTTGTGTTAAATACTCATAATATCAAATAAGGCGTAACATTTACTTTATATCCATCTATTTTAACATTCAATAAAAGCATAAAAGTTCACATTGCACACCACAATTGCAATCCAATTACTCACCAAGTTGCATTGCTTTACATTGTTCATAAACTCCATGCACTTACTTTTCATTTATAGCGAGTTAATAAAAACAAGCAACAATGAGTTTACTGTATCCATCAAATGATCAAATGAAGGTATGTCATAAATCTGTGTTGTTTGGTCGCACACTCACCTGGATTCGTTCCGCAATAAATTGCTGTCTCGTCATCTGATTCATTGCATTTGCTGGTGTTTCTCATCGTTGTTGCTCAATTAATTTAATGAAATCCAAGGTTCCGTTTGAAAATGCCGTCTACGTGATCTTTTAGATTGTTATGGAAGTATTTATATCCGGTCTGTCACATCAGGTAAGTAATTATAAAGAAGGTAATGATTGGTGTTTATTTCTTAAAAATTTTGCAATATTGCAAAGGTATTTAGAGAGGTATTTGGAAATTATGAGTGATTCAATGGTCAAATGGTTTTGTGATCATAGGAAATTTTATCGATGATGATAGGTTTATGAGTAAGAAACTTTCTGGAAGTTTTGAAATTTGCTAATAATTCTTTTTTTATGCAAAAATTTAATTCCAAATAAAATAAAATACTCTTTTTTTAAGCCAAAGGAATTGAAAATTATTTAGTTTTCTTATGACTGAAATAGATGATTACAAATGTTCCAAATTTATCAAAAATGAACATTATTAATTGGTGATTTCTTACACATCTGTCACATCCAAAATTCTGGTAATAATTTTGAACTTCTTGAAAAATGTGAACAAAATTTTTATTCGAAGAATGTTTAACCTGAAAGCATTGTAGAAGAATTTTTGGTCTGAGTGCTGCGTTAATCCAGGTTTTAAGGCGATTTTGAGGTGTTTTTATGGTCGTTTTTAATGTATCTATCATCTGAAGAGTTTTTTTTGATATTTTGCAAATTATTTTATGGAATTCTACAATTATTTAACAAATTTGTTTGTAGCATCGGTGGTTCATTATATATATATAAGCATTATTCACACAGTATATAAACATATATGTGTTACTAGCACAAACCAGGTTCCCCAATCGAAAAAAGTACTGAATAACAGATTAAAATTAACAGTTGTCAAAACAATTAAAATTAACTCCT